>RPFO01000256.1:2399828-2430563 GCA_009746045.1 Mesostigma viride
TGAAGCAGGCGGTCCTCTTGTGTTTTGTGACTCAATTCATCCCTCGCCACTTGCCTATGCCCTACTCTTAGAACTGTACCCATTACATGCACACCCTCTATGCCTTTCAGTAGGCTACTTTGGAGTACCTTACCCTCCAAATAGCTACACCATATTTATTCTGTATTTTGCCATGTATTTATGGCTTGTCTATTTATTTCCCCCTCCCATGACCCCCCCTCGCTGTAATGTCTGTCTAATTGTATCCTCCCTGTCCTTATCCTGCCTTGCCGCACAGGGGCCAAGTCGCTGGTGGTCATGTGGAGTATCTCGGAGCAAAAACCGCTCGCGCGCGTGGCGGTCCTCCCCGACCCCATCACGGCGTTTGCCATCAGCCGCAGTGGGTGCCTTCTCGCCAGGTCAGCACGCTTGTTCTTGTTTGATGTTTGGTTAGTTGGTTATGCGCAGCTGGTCGGCACGCTTGTTCTTGTTTGATGTTTGGTTAGTCGGCTTAGCGCAGCTGGGTCGTCTTGTTTGATGTTTGGTTAGTCGGCTTTGCGCAGCTGGGTCAGCACGCCCTTGTTTGCCTGAAGTGGGTCCAGGTCAGCACGCTCTCTTTTGCTGGAATTAGGTCTAGTGAGCAACATGGTGCTGTTGCTTTTCATATGCCGCTTTCTGTGCTGGGACGACAGCCAGCCAGCAGCCAGCCATTAGTCCATTAGCAGCCTTTCGACAGCCGGTCAGCAGCCACTCAGCAGCCGGTCAGCAGCCACTCAGCTCCATCTGTGCTGGAATCATGCCATCGAAGTCGACACAGGGCGGCCCCCTCCAAGCCTCGTGTCCGCGGCCCGGTTGTGCCAAAAAAGTAACTTTGTGTCGCAAGTTGCGCCTACCCGCGGCAGCTTGGAAGGAGAGCTGTTATCAGCGTTTTGATTGTTTTCTTACACGTTTCTGTATACTCATCGCACCATATCTACGCGGTACGACTACGCTGAGTTGATGCCTTTGCAATACGACTTGCTGGTTTTCCCGTCATCGCAGCGGAAGCTCAGAATGGGAGATATTGCCCCGGTTAATGCTGATGTGACCACAGCTGACGCTGATGTCAACTCTTGGCCTGTTTCCTCCTGCCGCGCGTGTGTCTGCTTTCATGTCACGCGATGCCACCACTCCATGTCTCCCTTTCCATGCCACATGACACCATCTCTTCACCGGGTCTTGGCTAGGTTCCTCACACGCTTCGTTTCCTATGCCGTGCGACATCTGCGTTATGCCGACGCGCAGGGGTAGCACTGAAGGCGAGCTGATGTCTAGCCTTGGATGGCATATCTATCGTCCTATGCCATGTAATACCTTATTTCCTGTGCACCCGCTTGCAGCGGTAGCTCCGAAGGCGAGCTTGCAGTCGTCGACGCACGGACGCTGACCACCAAGTTGCACGTCAAGCCGGCTCATTCTTTCTTCGTGTCTGACCTGGAGTTTTCGCCCAATGACAGGTGTGCGTGCATGTATGGTCACTATAGCATGGTATAGTATTGTGTGTGCATGTGTGTGTCAGTGTTTTGAGTTCCTGCCCAACGACAGGTGCGTGTGTGTGCGTGGTCATTGTAGTATGTTATTGCAGTATTCGTGTGTGTGTGAATGCTTTTTGGCAGGTATATTGTTTTGGGTGTTTTTACAATCCCGGTCCTGGTCGGGTTGCCGTCCCAATTCGACTTCAGGTTGCCCCGAACCTCTCGACATTCCGAGTTCTGGTTGACGGTAGCTCCTCTGAGTTTTGAATGGGACAGGACTGGGTCTCCGGGGCCGCGGAAACTGGGGTTCCCGCTAAGGTCCAGTCGAAAGTAGGAGAGGTCAAACTGGTCAGGACTTCCTTATTGTGTAACAAGAGGCATTTTTTTAATCCATGAGACGACCAGCGCAGGCCTCAAATCTGGAAGATGTGGACCCTGGAAGCTCTCGAGAGCTCCTTGTGTAAATGTATGCCAACTGCTGAATTTTGCTTTTATGGTTATGAAGTATGGACTCTAGCATACGTGTGTACATGTTGTTGTCTCGGTGACAAACTGGCCCACGCGCTGGTTGTCTCGGTGACATACTGGCACACGCGTGCACCTATCGGTGTCTCGTTGGTATGCGCGCATACATCAGCGTTCCCCCCCCCCCGCTGTACTTGCGCTACCGCTGTCGCTTCCATAAGTACGTACTGTGGATTGATATGTGTACATGCATGTCAAGACTCAAGGAGACAACCAGCAAAGGCTTCACGTTGTTCCATGGGCAATGCGGATCGCCAGGCGTCCGTGTGAGGCAAGCAGTAAGCCTCAGAGTGGTGTGCCTGGATATAGAAGTAAGGCCAGCATGCGTTTCTATAGGTTTGGCACTGGGATACGGACATCAAAGGTGGCAGGGAGCAGGTGTTGCGTTAGCACAAAGTGTTGCGACCGCTGTCTTAGTTAAGAGTGCCGTTGTGACCAAGTGATGCTTGACATTGACCGCCTGGTAGATAAGAGAGTCAGCCAGTGTTTGTTAGCACTACATCCCTGAAACCCTAGACCCTACCCCCCAAGACTCTAAAATCTACTCACGCTGTGGAGCGAAGCGGAGCCTACAACGTTTTGTGTAGCTGTGCTTACTGGCTGGCGCATGGTACAGCCGCTGGACACCGGGTCCTACGTGTGTGGCTAGCCACTGCGTATGGACAGACAGGGTATGATTATGGGTTACTTCCTTGCGTTTGGACATATGCTGTTGGTACGTATGGGATATCTATGCTAAGGGTACGTATGTGATTTCTTTACTTTTGCGATAGGATGGTGCCCTGTTCCCATGACTTCCCCCTTGGTGCCATCACCATTACTTTGCCCGTGTGCTACCGTCCCCGCCACGCATATGGTTTACTCATACCGTCCGTTCTGGGGTGATGCCTCTTGGCCTCCCCCTTGCTGCCATCGCCGTGACCACCACGCGCAGCGCGCTGCTCTCGGTCTCCGCTGACGCGTCAGCGATCTGCACACGGCTACCCAAGGACTCAAGTAAGCACTCCCGTTCTAGGTTGGTAGCCGGCAATGCCAGTTGCGCTGCTGGCGTGTGCTGGTCGCTTGTATTGATGGGCTTGTGGAGATAGCTTGCTGTTGCATCGTACTGTTGCTGCGTTGATTTTCCGTCGGCTTGCCGGCCTGCTGCTTGCTGTTTGGGACAAATTGCTCCCTCTACGTCCTGTCGCAGAATACACAGATTTGTGTTGTACGTTTGGCCGCGCTTTGGCTGTGGCTACTTCTTATTGGATGACGCGTATGCGGCCTTGGGTGCCAATGGCCGTATCAATGAGACAAGGTGGAGTCACCCCCAAGGAAGTATGTTTGATGCATACCCTCATAAAGGCTACCCTATGTATGTTACCCTCATAAATGCTTCTCGATCTTGGCAGCGCTGCAATAGATGTTGGCGTGAGGGATGACACCAGCGCTGCGATAGATGTTGGCTTGAGACATGACACCAGAGCCGGGATCTTGAGTCAAAGACATAGAATGGTCTATGGCAATCGCCAGCGGATGTGGGTCCCATATCTTCCAGGAAGCCGCGTTGTTCATCATGGCCATCGTTTACTATGCTGCTACCTCAATACTACCTTCAGTACCATACTGCCTTTGATACAACACTACCTTCAGTACCATACTGCCTTTTATGCAATACTACCTTCAGTACCATACTGCCTTTGATACAACACTACCTTCAGTACCATACTGCCTTTTATGCAATACTGCCTTCAGTACCATACTGCCTTCGGTACAAACCTCGCAAGGTAGTATATCTTGGGTTCTGTCATTTCGTCATGGCAACGGTATCTGGTACCGCTGGGGCTTAGCTGCTGGTGCGGTGGTGCCTGGTAGTCGACACAGGGGTGCAATTACACAGACATATACACTTGCACACAGGCATGCACGCACACACACACACACACATATACACACACGCACGCACGCACGCACGCACGCACGCACGCACGCACGCACGCACGCACGCACGCACGCACGCACGCACGCACGCACGCACGCACGCACGCACGCACGCACGCACGCACGCACACGCACACGCACACGCACACGCACAGACAAGGGTGCACACACAGGCGCACACATCTCCGCCCACCTCCCCAGCCTCTGCATGTTGCACATTATTATCTCATGCTTGCTTCTTGTGATGGTTTTGCATGTCTCGTGCTTGGTTTGCTTCCCACCCCACACCTCCATATTTTCCTTGGCTGTGCAGTCCTTCCTCGGCTAGCGCTGCTGCTGGCATTGGTGGTACTGCTTGTGGCCTTGGTGGTAGCCTGCATTCAGCGCTACAGCCAATACATGTTGAAGAAGGCCGCATGAGGCCATGTGGTTGTAATACTGCACGCGACAAGTTGATATATGGCATCTGGTGACATAGCACGGTCTGTTTTCCTCTTTGAGTATCTCGTTATAGCCATGATCGTGTAAGTCATCTACATCAAGATGTCGCGTACCATCCTATTACATGATAGAGTAAGCTGTAAACCAACATGCATATCCCCAACATGAACCAAGTGAAGCTAGTAGTTGTCTCACTTGATAGACTGATCTCATCCATCTCACTCCATTTCCATCCCACTGAGCATTTGCAGGTGCTCATGTGGTGAACGCAGTCTATGAGTTCATTGATTAACCTGCCATCATGGTGGAGTTTCTTCGTTGCAGCGCCAGCTCTATCCTGTTATGCCCTGATATTTCCTAGTTAGATGTTTCCCACAATAGACAGCCATATCTAGCTCAAGCATATTTCTATGATACCATGCCTAGCATGTGGACACCCGGGGGGGTGTATCTAGCTTGAGCGAGCATCTTTCCATGATACCATGCCTAGCGCCTCGTTCTGAGCACACGGCTCCATGCCACAGTGATCATGTGTTTGCCAAGGCTCAGGATGCCAACGTTTCTAGCCTCGCATAATTCGCCACGTATTCGCTGACCTCATGTCCTATTGCACCCACAGTGGATGCCAGGCTCTCCTGGTGCCGGAGTAGTTTTTTATTGCAAGCTGCCTTCTTGGCAGTCAGAGTGTCACGTCCGTGATCATTTATGTGCGTCCGTGCACATAAACATCTGTTCTCTGAATCATCAGGTTCAGTTTCGTTGGTTTGATTCCGCGTAGCCGTTTGGTTTGGATTTGTTCAAGTCTGGGTACTGGCCGGTGTGATCAGCACCGCGCTGGATGCTAGTACCCTACTCCATGGCGCGTCATTGTTGCTGACCCTTGCCGGCCCAGCGTCAGGCTACTGGGCAGGCGCCTGCTCCCCAGCACCGCGGCTGATGTCGAGCCGGCATCGCATCTCCCTCGCCTGGCACGCTCTCCGCCAGTACCGGGCCCCTTGGCGCCGGCCCTTGGGCAGGCATGAGAAGAAGGACCTGTTTGAGCAAGGTCCTGGTTCTAGAACGGGGAGCTCCCGGTGCTCACGGCGCGCCGAGACGTGGACCCTCACTGACGCCATCAAGAAGCTAGACGCTGGACGGCGCAGTCACATGTGCACAACATGTTGAGTTGGCACCAACATTAATTAATTAATTAATAGACACGTGACTGCGTCACGTGAGCATAAGTCCTCAGTGGGAGGGGAACATGGGATGGAATGGATGGTGTAAGCTATCTAGGTCCTAGCTAGTTACAGGGATGCGGCCCGAATCGCTATGAATGCCATACGCCGTCACACGCGGAGCCCCCACAGACTTGGGGGTGGTCTCCTTCATCACTACTTGCCATCTATCCTTGCGTACCATCTGCCTCCATATTACAGACAAACCAGGAGGCTGCCCGGGTGTGAGCCCGTCACGTCTAGTGTAGCACATGTCCATGCCGAGTCTATCACGAAAAGTCCACGGGTGGCGGCCCTGCCACGCGCGGCCTGGGGCACGCCAGGTGAGGACATATCGCCCAGGCTGGGCGGGCTTGGTGCCAGCTAGTCTATCTGATGTGTCTACCTGATCTGTGCGGGCCAGGTGCACGGCTAGGCCCAGGCGCCTGTGCCTAATAATGTGAGAAACATAGGGCAAATCAGCGTACAAATCCTCATTATGCCTAATAATGTGCACATTATTATGCCTAATAATGTGCAAACCAAAGGGGATGTTAAGGGCCTTGCGCAGCATCTTGGTGACGGTGCCGTCGAGTCGTTGCTCCAGCTCGTGCGTCAGTGTCCAGGTCTCGGCGCCGTAGGTCAGGATCGTCAGAATGACGACCTTGAAGAGGTCACGCTTGACGATCCGGGGTAGGGCGGGGTTGCTCCACCAGCGGCGGTGGTCATGGAGTTGCGCCCACGCCATGCCGATCCGTGTCGTCATGTCGTCCTCGCAGTCGGGAAGCCAACTGCCGAGCAGCTTGGCACCAACATGTTGAGATCCATTTTCAGTGCGCAGGATGTGCAGTGCGCGTTCGTAGAAAAGATTTGTATTTGGGCATCCCATTGATCACTTGCACCATCAAACAGCGTAGCTACAGCTAGTCGGGCACTTGGCTCGCACCAACCAGCTATAGCTAGCTAGACACGTCGCGTCCGGGGCCGGCAACCGCAGGGCTGCGGCCAGCACAGCCAGGGAGGCACCTCCAATTTAATACGTCGGGCGGGCCTAGCGATTTGCCACGCCGGGCTGCCCGCACGTTCAAGGAGCAGCTATAAAGAGGACATGCATGATGAGGGGCGCTCAGGCCTCTCCGTGATATGGAAAAGGATGCAGCACAAGGCCATCTGGGCCCAGGTTGTAGAAGACAACGACCCCTTCCCAGTGGGGAAGAGGCGCGTCACCCATCGTACCAGTGGGGAGAACACCCAGCGTGACCGCTAGAACTAGGCGCTACCTGCTATGTGGCATTCCCCTCGTTTTTTTAGTTTTAATAGGCATAAGATAGATTAATTAATTAATTAATTAAACTCGTGCTCCCATTGGGGAGTCACGGAGCACCGAAGTGCTTTTAATCCCTGTGTGTGCACTACAGGAGAAAGGGCAGAGACCCCCAGCCTCCTTCATGCCAAAGGCATGCCACAGCTGCAATCGGGCGCGGCTAGCTAATAAGATAGATATAACTGCTCAAGCGTCGCGGAATCGTTGTATTGCTGCCGCGCTGCCAGACTGATTTGATTTATGCGCACACGCGTCGCTCGTCAGTAGCCTGAGCGCGCCAATTAGCCTGAAACTTGTAATGTGACATGATCATGCAGGCAGGATACTGGCAGCACATACGTGATTTGCTGTACGTACTGCTGGGAAATGAATGAGTGCGCACATGGTTTAGATCAGCTTCGCCGCGATCAGTGGCCCGACTACATCCGCCACAAGACCAATATCCCGAGAAGCTAGCCCCAAGTGTGGACGGACGCCGAGCACGAGCGGAACTGGTGCCGACGGAAGTACCTGTCGGCCCTGGACGCCCGGGCGGACGTCGACGAGCTGGACAATGGTGCCCCCAACGCAGCCATTTTTGCGGGCTTTGCGGCCCGTGCCCCGTTGCTGGCGGCCCGGCACCTGCCGGTCATGCCCCGCCGCCGCCCCGGCCCGCTCTACCGCCAGGACCCCAAGGTCTTGGCCGCCCGGCACCGCCTCAAGCGTAACCGGGACCCGCTGCAGAAACCACTGCTCCAGGCCGCCCTTGTGGAGGCCTACGAGCACGCTCAGGACGCGGAGGCGGCCCAGTGCATCGCGGATGCCAAGGCCTGCCAGGCTCGCAACCAGGGCAAGGACATGTGGTACCACCTCGACCGGCTCGGCGGCCGGCGGCAGCGCACCCCGGTGGAGCACACGGGGGACGGCACGGCGCCGGTAAGCCTTGACCGCTGGTTGGCCCACAATGTTTCCTTGACCGGTGGGGCTCGCGCCCCCCCCCGCCGCTTCACCCCGAGACGGCCGCCCGCCTCGGGGTCGCCGGACCCCCGCCGCCGCCAGCGCCCCCCTCCTCGGCCGCGGACTACCAAGTCCCCGCCTTGAAGGAGGGCTGCCTTGCCACCAACGACGTCGTCCACCCCTTCACTTTGGAGGAATTGGACGGCGCCCTTGCTCGCCTGCGGTACGATGCGGCGGTCGGTGCCGACCACCTTTCTGCTGAGCTGCTGAAGACCCTGATCTGGCGGTTAGGGATCTTCTGCTGGCGTTCTGCAACCGTGTCCTGCTCTCTGACGAGCCTCCGCCTGCTGAGTGGCAGACGGCCATCCGCGTCATGCTGTACAAGAAGGGCTCTGCTGCTGACCCCGGTAACTACCGGGGTGTCTGCCTCCAGAGCGCCGCGCTGAAGGTCTTCATGCGCATGATGCTGCACAGGCTCCGCGCCGCGCTGGACCCACACCTGGGTGAGTCTCAGATGGGTTTCCGTAGTGGTCGTAACACTGTCATGGCTGTGTTTGTCGCGCGCCGGTTGATGGAGGAGGTGCGTCGACTTCCCCCCGACAGTTTGCCGCTGGTCTTCATTTTTGTTGACTATATCAAGGCCTTTGACACGGTTCTCTGGGAGGCTCTTTGGGCCATCCTAGCTCTGGATCGGGTACCACCTGCGTTTATTGCTGCCATTCGCCGTCTGTATGAGGGTTCACAGGCAGTAGTGCGGACTGCGGAGGGCACCACTCCACCATTCCCCCTTCACCACGGGGTGTGGCAAGGTTGTGTCCTGTCCCCATACCTGTTCATTATTGTCGTGGATCACGTCATGCGCCGGGCACGTGCGCGCTTTACTGCTCTCCCTGCCAGCCGTTAAGAATGTACTCCAGCACAAGTACATTTTGAGTTTTTCCAAGTTTCTTGTTTTTTGCTTGTTTCAAGTTCAGTTTTGCATAAAAAGTGTCCCCATAGCCCCTGGATCTCATCTGGAGGTAGTTGAACTAGTATATGCTACAATATACTAGGTTGTACTATTTTCTACTACATTTATACTATAATGTACTAAATTGAACTACATCTGAACTAAATGTAACTGTGATTGATGCCCCTGTAACGTCTCCCAATGCTCAATAACAGGTCTGGCCACCATTGGTGACCTCCTAGAGCCATTCACAGCTCCATTTCGTGGATCACCGCACCAAAAAAAAATGTTTTACTTAGCCTTATCAACATGGGAATGAGGGCTTTGGTGTGCAAACATGCATGTGTGCTAAAAATTGGACATTCTGACACTGCGCGAGAGTCTGGTAATACTTAAGCACTTAAGGAGTTCAGGTCATGATCGAAGTATAGAATGAACTGATGCAAGCAATCAAGCATTATGCAAGGAATGGAATGCTGCAATGAATTTTAGCAGTAATGCTTGCAACTAGGGAACACACGATAAAGTCACGAATCTGACATGCATTGTGCCGTCATGGCACATGCATGAACATGTACTCGAACAGAGGATCACGCGGACGCCCACGTGCACGCGCATGGCAATCCCCATGCCCCCCCCCCCACACACACACACAAGCCCCAACTCCAAACATTGCACCAATGACCCACCCACCCAAACCCAACCCCAGCCCCCCTGACCCCCCCAACGCCCATGCACACGCCCATGCCCCGCCCGCCCCCGCCCCCGCCCCCGCCCCCGCCCCCGCCCCGCCCCCGCCCCGCCCCCGCCCCCGCCCCCCCGCCCCCGCCCCGCCCCCGCCCCCGCCCCCGCCCGCCCCCGCCCCCGCCCCCGCCCCGCCCCCGCCCCGCCCCGCCCCCCCCGCCCCCGCCCCCGCCCGCCCCGCCCCCGCCCCCCCCCCGCCCCGCCCCCGCCCCCGCCCGCCCCGCCCCCGCCCCCGCCCCGCCCATGCCCATGCCCCTGCCCCCGCACCCGCCCATTCTCACCCACGCCCACGCCCACGCCCACGCCCACGCCCACGCCCAGGCCCACGCCCACGCCCACGCCCACGCCCACGCCCACGCCCACGCCCACGCCCACGCCCACGCCCACGCCCACGCCCACGCCCACGCCCACGCCCACGCCCACGCCCACGCCCACGCCCACGCCCACGCCCACGCCCACGCCCACGCCCACGCCCACGCCCACGCCCACGCCCACGCCCACGCCCACACCCACGCCCACGCCCACGCCCACGCCCGCGGCTACGCCCACCCTAGCCTCACCCCTACTCCAAGCCACAATTATACCCAAAGCCACAGCCAGAAGTAGAGCGCAGCTGCAACAATAGCAGACGTAGCTGAGACACACACCTACCCACGCCAACGCCCACGCCCACGCCCATGCCCATGCCCACGCCCACGCCCACGCCCACGCCCACGCCCACGCCCACGCCCACGCCCACGCCCACGCCCACGCCCACGCCCACGCCCACGCCCACGCCCACGCCCACGCCCACGCCCACGCCCACGCCCACGCCCACGCCCACGCCCACGCCCACGCCCACGCCCACGCCCACGCCCACGCCCACGCCCACGCCCACGCCCACGCCCACGCCCACGCCCACGCCCACGCCCACACCCACACCCACACCCACGCCCACGCCCACGCCCACGCCCACGCCCACGCCCACGCCCACGCCCACGCCCACGCCCACACCCACACCCACACCCACGCCCACGCCCACGCCCACGCCCACGCCCACGCCCACGCCCACTCCCACGCCTACGCCCACGCCCACACCCACGCCCACGCCCACGCCCATGCCAACGCCCACGCCCACGCCCACGCCCACGCCCACGCCCACGCCCACACCCACGCCCACGCCCACGCCCACGCCCACGCCCACGCCCGCGCCCATGCCCACGCTCACGCCCACGCCCCCGCCCACGCACGCGCCTGCGCCCACCCTAGCCTCACCCCTACTCCAAGCCGCAAATGCACCGTAAGCCACAGCCAGAAGTACAGCACAGCAGCGACAATTGCAGACTTAGCCCAGACACACACCTACCCACGTCAATGCCCCTGCCCAGAGACTCGCGGCCTCATCCCACCCCCCTGCACGAACAGTTCCCAAACAAAAGAAAAGGCAAACAAAAGGAACAAGAGTAGCAAGCTGCATTGCGAGCACATATGCCAGTTCTGGTGCACATGCCAGGCCGAAAGCAACTCATGATTGCCCCTGCCCCTGCCCCTGCCCCTACCCCTGCCCCTGCCCCTGCCCCTGCCCCTGCCCCTGCCCCTGCCCCTGCCCCTGCCCCTGCCCCTGCCCCTGCCCCTGCCCCTGCCCCTGCCCCTGCCCCTGCCCCTGCCCCTGCCCCTGCCCCTGCCCCTGCCCCTGCCCCTGCCCCTGCCCCTGCCCCTGCCCCTGCCCCTGCCCCTGCCCCTGCCCCTGCCCCTGCTCCTGCCCCTGCTCCTGCCCCTGCCATCACCATCCTAACCACCACACATTACGAAAAGCAAGAAGAAATTATAATAATAATAAGAAATAATAATAATAAGAAATAATAATAATAAACAAGCACAAAGTTGACTGCACATGCGACTGTACCAGTAGGCACGTAGCAAATTTTAGCTGCAGCTTCAATTTCAACTTCATTGCAATTGCAAGTGTGACTGCATGTGTAATTGCACTACCAATGCCTAATGCCCACTGCATGTGCCAAGTGCGAATGCAATTCAAAAGCAACATGCAATCGAAATTACAGCTGAAGCCGGCTATTAACAAAGATATTTAAAGCAGTTGTTAACTACAGAGACCCAATGAAAATGCAAATGCAATGAAAAAGCAACAGAAGTTGAAGCCACTGCCACTCTACCTGCCGACAGTAACACCGCCAGCACCCACTCATATCCCAACGACAAGGAAATAGAATTGCCCAAAGCCAGGCATACATTGGGACGCATAAGCAAACGGCAACGCAAGCGCACATGCAAATGTATACGCAAAGGCAAAGGCAAAGGCAAACGCAAACGCAAACGCAAACGCAAACGCAAACGCAAACGCAAACGCAAACGCAAACGCAAACGCAAACGCAAACGCAAACGCAAACGCAAACGCAAACGCAAACGCAAACGCAAGCTTGTCATGTACCTACGCTTAACTGCAAACGCAAACTGTGCACGAAGCAAAAAGATTGGATGGCCAAGATCATGGCAAATACGAGGGCCGAAAACAATCCAACTTCATCTAAATGTCCGAAATCCTCACGACGTTTCGATGCGCGCTTGAATGTCGAAGGCCTGCGCCGATTATCGATCATAAGTCGAATGTGTAATTGTCGGCTTATGAGAACTGCTTTGCGACAGTATCACGTCAGGCCGTTCCTGTGCAGCCATTTTCCCTGTGCAGCGGGTGGACAACGTTCACTTTCCGCATTATTCATGGCTATCGAAGTTAATTCTTACCGACCCCGGCTGCCATGGCCACTGGCCACGCATATCAAGTTCAGGTATTCCCGACCTGTAGCGCAGCAGATTTCTGTCGGAAGGCATCCTAAGCATCGTGATAAAAGAAATCCGAACAATAGACATTCATGCTGCATCTAAGGACATTATGGCATTTGTATATACTGCAAGTACATGTATCGACATTGCCGTGATTGCTAACCCCGACTCACCATGAACAGGAACTTTCCCTCTGCCTCCATGAAATGTACTTCGTGAAATGTACTGTAATACATATGATGTACTACGATGATAATCATCCCAGCAAAGCCATAGCACACCTTCCGTTTCGACCGCCATGTCGGCCACTAGTCCGGATAGCTCAATGTGCACCTGACCTTGACACTAATCGCACAAACAGCCACAATTTTGCAAGCAAGAAGACATGGCTACCTCGGCATTTCATGAAATGTACTTCGTGAAATGCATTTCGTGAAATGTACTAAGGAACGTGATTGGCCGGCGTTCGCTCGCCAAATCTCGCAAAATGTACTAAGGCACGTGATTGGTCCCGCAAAATGTACTAAGGAACGTGATTGGCCAGCGAAGATTCTGTTTGCTTGCAATTAAAATTCCCTACAGAATCTTCGCCGGCCAATCACGTTCCTTAGTACATTTTGCGGGACCAATCACGTGCCTTAGTACATTTTGCGAGATTTGGCGAGCGAACGCCGGCCAATCACGTTCCTTAGTACATTTCACGAAATGCATTTCACCAAGTACATTTCATGAAGCCATGTCTTCTTGCTTGCAAAATTGTGGCTGTTTGTGCGATTAGTGTCAAGGTCAGGTGCACATTGAGCTATCCGGACTAGTGGCCGACATGGCGGTCGAAACGGAAGGTGTGCTATGCTTTGCTGGGACATAATCGTGGCTATCTGCTTCCTGGCTTTCGCTATCATGGTGATGGGACACCATGGGAAGCGCAAGTTCGCAGCCATAGTGTTAAGCGGCAGCACCCATGCCGGCAGCCTAGTGACCGACGAGACGTTCGACTGTAAGTGCGGCCACGAGTGCATGAAGCCCATTAGAATATCACTTCTCCAGGCATTGCGAAGCGCCTGGTTTTCGCCCGGGCGGAAGCAAGAGGACAGGAAGGCGGCGATAAAGCAGCAGCTGCACCAGGGGGGGTACGACGCCATAACCACGATGTCGTCATCTACTCGTCACAAGTTCGTTCATGGCGCTGGTTTTCGGTTCGTTCTCGACGGGGGAGTCAAGGATATGAACACAGGGTTTGTGACCCCTTTTCACTTTCGCGTTTCACTTTCGAGGCGGCCTTCAGGCACTGCCTGAAAATTAGCAACCACGTTTGGAACTCTTCGGACCACCTGTGAAACTAATCACATTTGATGATGTGCTGGCGGGCCTGGGCATCGCATTTGAGCATTACTTCGAGCAGGGCTCAACAAGCTCGATTCGCCAACTCAACCCGAAGAAGCCCTAAGCTGCGGTAAGACATATATTTGTGTGGATGGCTCTTGATATCATGCTGAATTTCTAGACTTCTCTAGGTGGACAGTTCATGTGCAGCCATACAGGTCATCCATGTGTGTTTTAACCATGTTGCATGTGCCACAGATATCATGAGCAGTATTTACTAAGTGTGCTGGAGTCGTTGTTGCATGCTTGTTGTATTTCACAGGTTCACGCCTGCATGAACGCATCGTTGATACTAATGATTATTCATATTGCATGACTGTTCTATTGGGGACACCACGCTTGATGTCACAACGTGGCTGAAAGGGTGCATCCACCGCGACTTTGGCCGGTGGGTGAAATCGATGGACGCATTTCCGAAGAAGCCAGCCGCGGGCCACACCCATGGCGCGGGCGTGGGCGCGGGCGGGGGCGGGGCGGGGGAGAAGGCGCGGGTGCGGGCGCGGGCGCCACCCAAGGCGCGGGCGCGGGCGCGGGCCCAGGCGGGGCGGGGGGGGGGGGGGCGCAGGCGCCGGCGCGGGTGCGGGCGCGGGCGCCACCGCCGACTTGGATGATGAGCCAGCAACCGAAGCCAAGAGGGAGAGGCACCGCTCTTCGAAGGTGTTCGATCTCGAAGTGTTTTGGGGGCCGGATATGACCGTGTATGTCCGCTGGCGCCTAGCCGCATCGGAGACGTTGGTAAATGCACCGGTGAACAAGTGGCAGCCCACAGGGCCTAATGGCGAGGCTTGTGACGGGGTCACGCCCATTGGGTACACCCCGCAGGGAGATCCTGTCTATGGGTGCCTCCTCATAGAGCGTGGCAGGCCCCCAAAGGAAGTCCTGGTCTAGTGCTGCTTTTTGAATGGGACGAGGGCGGTGCCAGGAGATGTACCTGCGCTAGCCTTCACAGCCTTTTTCCCGACATCGTCGCCGCTGAGAAGCAGCAGTTGCTGGACGGATGGATTGAGCAGGTGCCAAAGTCCGTGGAGGATGTGCGTGCCAACAACGAGAATCTGTTCAACATCATGGAGCAAAAGCTCAAAGAGAAGCGTGAACTGCAAGCGAACAAGGCGGTACCCTTACCGCTGCGATCTGCAGGCGACCAGTCGGTTGCGCGGGCAACACGAGCACTGAGGCTGCCCATAAAACAAGTCATCTCACACGTCGCTTGCCCTGCCCGCGAGATTCAAGCGCAGATCAACCGCGCATGTGCGCCCGCTGCGCGAGGGAGCACATCAACGGCAACGCCCGCTTTGCGCACACTGATTTCCGGCAGGCACACCTTCAAGGTGAATGGAAGCCTCGTACGACGCGGCGGCCTACTCGTTGTTAAGCGGCCAGCCGTCACCTGCGGGCAGGGAATGCCGTAAGCACCACACATGCTGGTGAAGGTCCTTGATCTGAAAGGCGATCGCACGGAGCGTGACAGCATTGTCGCCTCTCCTTACTACGCACCGTCGTGGACGGGCCAGTTTTCTAGAGTGACATTAGGTGGCGGCAGCGCAGGGATGACGGTCCCCATTTCTGATGTACACCTGCAGCACTGGACAGTGGGCGGTACGGCAGAGGTGCACCAGCCTGAGCTGATCGGTACCGGCAAACTGTCAGCTGCCACGGTGGCGGCGTTGAAAGAGCACCCGCAGATTGACTTTGAGCATTACAAGACTGCCACCGCCGCCAGGGCAGCAGCAAAGGATGACTGCAATGCCTACTTTGCCGAGCATGGAGCACGTGCGCTTATCGGGATGCGCCTGTGTGCCATGTTTCCGGGGACAGCGAGGAAGAGGGAGCGCTTCCATGGCTGGGTCACTAAGGTTCAGGAAAGGGGAGGTCACCTGCTCATCAAGGCGATGTGGGCTGATGGGCAGGACTATCATGCCCTGGCGGAGGTGACGCAGTTCGTGTGCGGCTGCCCACACCCAGTCGAGGCATTTGGCCGCGCTCGCTTCTTTCCACAGGAGCTAGGCTGGCACCGTGAACGCAGGTGATGGCACCCACATAGACGATGCCGTCCCTGCTGTGCACAGTGACAGTGAAGGCGGGGAGGAGGAGGAAGAGGGAGAGGAAGAGGGGGAGGAAGAGGGGGAGGGAGAGGGGGAGGGAGAATGGGAGGGGGAGGGGGAGGAGGAAGAGGGAGAGGGAGACGGAGAGGAGGATGCGGAATGGGAGCCGGGGATGACTGGTAGATGAGACGGTGCCATCTACCGGCGCATGGAATGAAGTGGTACACAAGTTTACTCATGGTTATCGGCAAGTAGAGCATGCTCGCCTGGCCTAGTTGCATTTAAATCAATGAGTTGAGTTTGGAGAGGCTGCATTTTGCTAAGATGAAGAATGTGCTAGCATGGCCAAACTTTTATGGCTTGTAGCCAAATCCTCTTGGGGTATGCAGTGTACTAGCGGTGTGCAATTGCGAGGATTCCTGTCTTGTAGCGATGTGGCCTCTCACCCTGCAGCCTGGTAGATGTGTTGGCATGCAGCCACCCATCATGGGTCATCCGATCTGGTGTGATTTGCATTTGCACACCTTGTATTAAGGCCATGATTTAATATTGTCTTGTTATTTTTAATGTGTATATGCGAAAAGAGGCATTAATCTGCTCATATATAGTGCTAGCAAATGTCACTACCTTTACCTATGCCTGACCTTACAAGTTGAGGATGGTCTAATGTAGTGGCAAACAGGTTATTTACAACATTTCACAGTTTTCTGACATAGTTTGAGGCAACTATACTTACCAAAATGCTTGAAAAAGGCAAAAATTGCACCATTTATGCTAGCAAACATCGCTATTTTGAGATCAAACTGGGCCCAAACTTGGCCCATGGTCTAATCTAGTGGTGTTTAGGTTGCTTCCAACATTTCATAGCTTTCTGACATAGTTTGATATTGTGTAGTAGCTTACACTGAGCAAAATGCTTGAAAATGGCAAAAAATGCACCATTTATGCTAGCAAACGTCACTATTTTGACATCAAGCTGAGCCCAAACTTGGCCCATTGTCTATTCTAGTGGTGTTTAGGTTGCTTCCAATATTTCATAGCTTTATGACGTAGTTTGATATTGTTTAGTAGCTTACACTGAGCAAAATGCTTGAAAATGGCAAAAAATGCAGTATTTATGCTAGCAAACGTCACTATTTTGAGTTCAGATTGACCCCAAACTTTGTGCATGGTCTATTCTAGTGGTAATTAGGTTGCTTGCAAATATCCATGATGGTTTGACGTGATTTAGTACTGTTTCCTATTTATTACTGTTTAATTTAAGGGGAGGGGACATGCCTAAAGGGCACTTTTCTGGAAACCATACCTAGGCATGTGCTAAAAATCCAAAGATGATTGGGGACCATAAATATGATTAAAAAAAAATTTTCCAACCAATTGGGGGGGGTACTACCCCCCACCATACGCAGATTACGTGCTAAAAATAGAAAAAGACGCTATTTTAGTCACATTTTTCCTAGGACAATGGGCAAACATATTGGGTCCAAATCATATATTCCCGCATAGTTCCCCCACTTTTGAGAAAGTCTGCCTAATTGGGACCAAGAAATAACAATGTTTACTCAAGTTGATGGATTTCCCGCAAAACAGGTACTTTTTTAATCAAAAAAAAAAAAATCAAATCATAGACTTATTATATCATGCTCTACCATATATTCCCAAATACTAGAGAGGGGGGGACATGCAGCCCCAAATTTTCAGGCCATTCTGACCAGCGCAGCTCTAGTTGATGGATTTCCTAGATAGCGCCAGAGACGAGCCAAAAGCTCATTCATCATCACTATAGGCCTCCCCAGGCTCGCAGTCTTGGCAGTACCACTCCCCCTTTGGCACGGTTTCGAGGGTGAGACCCGTGCACAGCATGTGGGCCCCCTGCACACAATCAGTGCCACCACAGATGAGGAAGGGGTTGTGAGTTGTATGCGTGGGGCCACCGCAGAACATGCACAGTCTAGCATCAATATCCATGACATCCCCATCCTCATCCCCTGCACCCCCTTCCTCATAGTGCACCCCCTTAGCGTATGTGCAGCGGTCCTGCTTGCCCTCCTTCCAGTGCCTTTTCTTCTTCTCTAACTTCCTTTTCATCTTGCGCCGCTTCCAGTCATGCTGCCCCTTGAGCTGCTGCTGCCACCCCTCTTGGCCTTGATGGTCCCCATCTGCGCCTCGACAGCGGGGGTCACTGTGACACCCAGTTCCTCTGCATCCTCAAACCACCACTCCTCACCATGCTGCACGTGCAGTATGCCCACTGCGCATGCACCTGGGTACAGCCCTGCCCCAAACCCGCCCTTCCCACCAGGGACAGCCCTAATCTGCTGGGAGTGCAGGAACTCATTCCTGTTGCTGCTGGCATCGTGGGTGCAGGCCTCTAGAATCTCCATCGTGGTGTACTTGGCCCAGACAGCCTTGACCAGCCCCAGCACATCCACCGTCACCCCCTGCGGCGTGCTCGCCGCGACAGGCAGCCACGTGGTCCCACCCCACCCGGGAGTTGTGTCCCCCACCACAGAGCCACACCACTGCTGCTCAACATGCGGCTTGCTAGGATCCGCTTGCCGCACATAGTTAGGCCACTGCTCACACTCGTCGTGCTTGTTAAAGTAGTGCAGCAGTGCGTTGGCTAGTGCCCCCTTGAGGTGGACTGCCCCCATGTGCCCGTTGGCATGGATGCATGTGCGGAAGGAATAACACATGGAGTTCACTGTGGGGTCATCTAGCACCCCCCTGAGCTTGCCCAGGTGCTCCTTCTTGAGCTTGGTCAGTGCATTGTACAAACACCCCCCCAAGTGATTGATGTCCTCCTTCTTATCGGGGATGAGGCCTGCCTCTGCGAGGAACTGGGCGTCCCCAACATCTACTGCTCCAACCTAGGGCCATTGCTGGTACTTTTGACGTCATGAAAGCAGCGTTTTGGACTAGTGGAATATGATTTTACAGCATAAAAAGTCCATTTTATCATGAATGAACATGGCCAACAACCCCAAGTGCCCCTAAATTTCTCAATATTTGTAGAGAAATGCTACTTCTCATAATTAAAACCTGCACAAATGCACAATTTGGGGCATGCATGTGAAAGTTTGAAGTACAATGAGGTTTTACATTTTTCAATTATTAATGGTATCTCATTCTTCAATCAATCAATTTGCAATCGTCCAAACAATTTATTCATTTCATACATGTCCGAATATGTTGAAAGAACACATGCAAGTGCTCAATCAGCGTGGACCCCCTTGGACGCGCCCCACCATATATACATTGGACACGTCACCCCAACTACTAAACTGCCCAAAGTCACGGTAACTGATCCAACTACTATGTACATCTGCATTTCTCCACGTTGCGGTGGGCAATTACGTGCAAAACGCGATTTCGTGCAAAGTCCTCGCCCATCATCGCTTGCCAGGTCGATATGAAGGAATGTTGTCCCAGCTGGCGCCTTCCTTCAGGAGAGTAACATGTTCTCTAGCGAACTTCAGAGGGAAACGAAACTTTTGCTCGCACTCATTACTCCAACCGAGGTCGTGCCCTTCATCAAACCATCTGAACACCACCTTCTCCCTCTCTTTGCCCAGGAGGGTGCCAAAGAGCGGAAAATCTTCCTTCTTGGGGTACTTGTGCTCCCAGTTTATGCACACGTCGTCTACCCATTTCGAACTCCAACCTCCGCGACTCAGTTTCGCGCCATCCATAAAGCGCATCCGGACGTCCGGCCGAACGTCCCTGATTCGGTTTTCGGCCGTCGCATCTCTGCCCTGACCACCACCCTTCTGCGGCTGTGCAGGTTCGTCGGCACCCTCCGTCTCCTGCCCCGCCCCTCGCCTGCCCCCTCCCCGACGTTTTGCCTTCTGCCCCTGCGCAGCCGCCGCCTCTGCCATCAACTCTTCGTACGTTTTTTCTGGCTGACCGCACGGTAAGGCTGGTGCGTGAGTTGGTGCGTTGGGTGGGAGCTCGTCCCCTCCCGCCCCCGGTTGTGCAACTGGTTCGCCGACCGCGGCCTGGCCAACAACACGGCCGGCCTCTCTGGACACAGTCCCAGACGCGGATCCACGGGGAAACCGAACTGGAGTTTCTTCTTCGCCTTTCCCTGCACGTAAGCACATGCCAATTAACATGAATACGGAAGGGTCGTGTGAGAAATCAATGAAGCCATGGACTGATGCAAAAAAACTTATGTAGAAATATATATTAAGGTACTTATTAAACTCGTTTATTGAAAATGAAATTTACCGGCCGAATGTACCGTTGGAGCGTGGAAGGGCATCCTTGGTCGATCGAAGATATCCGTAAATGTTAACGGTGCGGTCGATGTCCCTGGCGGCGCCTCAACATCGACCACCTCAGTCGGGCGCATCAATCCGGCAAACGCCGGCCCTCCACCTGAGACTTTCGGCGGACCCTCCACGTTACGAGCCTCCAATACCCTCTTCTGCAGTGGGGTGCTCGCAACAAAATCCGTGTCAGCCGACGGCTCCGGATCGTCATCCTCATTCAGCAGTATCGTGTTCGGGCATTGCTCCATCCCCGTCGAGCGGGGGGCAAAGTCATCACAACCGTCCTTCCTGACGACGGTACGGGATCGTCACCCAGACCCAAAGAAACCGAGGCGAGGGCGGGGGTCCCCTCAACCGGGGGTCCCCATGAATCCTGACGAGGCCTCATTCCCACCTGTTGGACACGACCGCCTCCCGTAAATCGGGAACGCCCGCCGGCGCTACCAGTAACAGGCCGCGAGCCTGCTTCCTGCTGGCGATCCCCCTCCTCATCACAGATACGCCCGCCGGCGTTTCCAGTAACACGCTGCGAGCCTCCTTCCTGCTGGCGATCCCCCTCCTCATCACAGATACGCCCGCCGGCGTTTCCAGTAACAGGCCGCGAGCCTCCTTCCTGCTGGCGATCCCCCTCCTCATCACAGATACGCCCGCCGGCGTTTCCAGTAACAGGCCTCGAGCCTCCCTCCCGCTGGCGATCCCCCTCCTCGTCACAGATACGCCCGCCGGCGTTTCCAACGACAGGCCTCGAGTCTCCTTCACCAGCACGCTGGCGCTTACCTCCCCCCTGTTGTCTTCATCCCCCCCCATTGTCTCATCACGCAAGCCTCCATCACCCCGACTGCGCTTTTTCCCTCCCCTTCCATCTCCTCCCCCGTCCCTCTCCCCCCTCCCCCTCCTCCCATCTCCCCATCCCCATCCCCTTTCTCCCCCTCCGCCTGCCCCTCACCCATCCCGGGCGGGTGCCCCTCAGCAATATCCTCCTCCTCGTCCTCCTCGTCCTCCTCGTCCTCCTCGTCCTCCTCGTCCTCCTCCTCCTCCTCATCCTCCTCCTCCTCATCCTCCTCCTTCTCATCCTCATCCGCCTCCCCCTCTTCCCCCTTCTCCGAATCATCATCCTCATCAGACGAAGAATCGTCGTCGGAAAAGTATTTGAGGCCTTCCCACCCATCTTCAACAAGCCAATATTTGATAAGGCGGACCAGGCGCTTCCACCGGCGGATATGGGCGGGCTCCCCGAACACCAGCAGAACTCTGCAGGGTCCCCTAAAAAGGGCGTTGGTCATCTTGTCAACCACATCCCACACGACCGGGCTCAAATGCGAGGAGGGTTTGGGAATGTTGCTCTCCTCCGGAATGCAGTCTGCGTCCCACTTGCGCAGGTTCCTCCACTTCTCGTTGCTGTCAGCTGCCAGGTCCAGCACAGCAAACGCCTGGTCCTCCAGCGACCGAGGAATTTTGTAATTCCCCGCGCACAACTCGTCCACCACCTTCGTCACCACCAGATCCTTTCTTTTTTCGTTTTCCTTCCATGTCATTGTCCTGTATGCGATCCAGTCGGATCCCATCCTCACCCCCTTCCAATCGCTGTAGGCTTCCAACCTTTCCTTCCACCCCTTCTTGGCCTTGGTAGTCCCCTCCTCCGCCGCCTCCTCGACCTCCTTCTCGACCTCCGCCGCCGCCTCCTGTGGCACACCCAGCAGATGTTTGGTCTTCACCCCCAAATCGTCATACAAATGACGGGGGTGGGAAGCGAGCAGCCCTCTCGGGAACTTCCAGTCCTTCTGGTCGACCACTTTCCTTTTAGCCGGCGGAAGGTCCCTCAGCGTGAGAATGATCGCCCTCATGGCCGTGACGACCACCCGCCAAAAGTCTCTGGTCAGGCGGCAGTCGGCGATGAACTTGTCGAGGTCCGTGGCGAAGGTGCCCTTCAGCTTCACGCCAAACACGTGCTCCCTCACCAATACGGGGTCGAAAGTCCCGTTTAGTTGTTTGCAAGCGGCCATCAGCTCGGGGTTCTCCAGGAACTTGATGTGGGCGAATTGCTTTGCCGCCTCTATCAAATTCTTGGCGACTTCCATTATTTTTATCAGGTTGCTGGGAGGGGCCTCACAGGACATGATCGGCGCTTGGATCAGGCTGTCGAAGTACTGGAAACTCGCAAGTTCCCGATGCGCGGTGAAAATGGACAGTTCGTGCGCCTTGTCTTTAGGGCGCGTGTCAAGGAAGTCTTGCCGAGCCGCGATATCCTGTGCGATCGCCGGCTTGCCGTCGACAGCGGGCTTCAAAGGGTCCTCACACCAGAACAGCCAGCGCTGCATGAAGTTCTTCTGGTCCGGCCCCCACTTGTCCGTCTCTTCAGCCCCTCCTGCCTTGTCGCCTGCGCCGTCCCCTTCGGCCTTGGCTTGCTCTCCTTTCTGCCAAAAGGGCTTCACAATCGCCCAGATCTTGCCGTACAGAGGAGTTGGGAGAGACACGCCCTTCCCTCTCTTGACGGGTCCATATGCCTGGTAGGCCCGGTGCACATCCCCAAGCGCTGAGCCCCACGTTGCCTTGGCTTGGGCTGTGTCCTCGGCGTTCATGGCGTTCCCGAGCTGCCTGACAACTTCGATCATCTTGCCGACTTGTTCGGTAACCTGCATCCCCGTAGGGCAACAACGCGCAGAGACACATCGACAGTCCTCCCAAATAAGCACAACTCAACTGAGAACAAGAATACGACTGACAGAAACGCCGGCGGTCGCATCTTGACCGAACTAATGGCATACTGAAATTAACACAAGAAAACCACTTATAGAAACGCCGGCGGTCGCAACCTGGCTTACCTTCTGTTCACGGATCTGCCACCAGGTCGGCAGGATGGTCTCACCCTTGAGCATCTGCACGTCCACCCCCCCGAAATTCGTCCAATCAGTTGCCCACTCCTCCAGCTTCGCCGCGGCCACGGTCTTCGTGACCTCCTGCTCCTTCCCTCCCCGCGCAACGACCCTGAGCTTTTCCGCCTTCATGAAACCATTCAGCATTGCCTGGTACCACACAGATCTTTGGTCCACCGTCATATTGTCGGTGACCAGTTCGAATTTCACCGATTTGATGAGTGTGGTAAAGTGGTTCCCGTCCAGCACGAGAAAGCCGCAAATGGCTGGCGGCAACGGTGGCTTCTTCTCGAATGGAGCCATCTCCCAGGCGGACTTGCACAAACTGTCCAAAAGCGCGGCCTTTCTCACGTCCACGGGCTTAAGATCGTCCAGCAAATCGGCCCGTCCTGTCAGAACCGCGGTGGAAGCAGCTTCGGCCATTCCCTTGGCCGAACTCGTTCGCAGGTAGATATCAATTTCTTCGTCAGTCATTGCGCGAGCGTAGCCAGCCTTCATTGTCCGTGCCCCCCCATCTCCCCGAAGAGTTGCGCGAGCTGACGCTGGGTGCCTTCCTTTTTCATCCAGTCATGAAAAGTGTTGGGGCACCGGTCAGCCAAAAACTGGAACGAGTACCGCCACACAGGAATCACCAGCTTGTCGTGGCCGTAGTCGGACTCCGAGTTTGCAAAAATGGTGGCGTTCTGCTCGGCTCTAGACAGATGCAAGTCTCGTGCGAGGAGCTTCTGAGGCCCCACGAACAGGTTCCTTGTCCACACCCGATTTCGATGCACCAAGGCTTTGGACATCTCATCGAGGTCCCGAGGCTGAACGGCAAGCTGCTTCCGTAACCGTTTGCCCTTCGCGATCTCATCGTTCACATCCAGGATGTCATCATCATCCTGCGACACCGGGGACTTCTCCCATTTCTCAAGCAGAGACACGGGAGCATCCGCAACCTCCAAGTCCTTTCCTTTCCCCTTTCCCTTCAGCGCCTTCCCCTTGTAGGTCGCAAGTGCTTCGGAGAGTCCCTTCTGGTGTTCGTCGACGGCAGCAGTCCACGTACTATCTATTTTCATGTTCTCGCGGCGCGCGTGCTGGTCGAGGCTGATTGAGTACAGGATGGCCGCGTGGGTCGCCCTCTCGGCCTGCACGTACTGCAGTGATGCGAAAAAATCAGGAAAGCATAACCAAAAGGAATAAAGTAAATGTCGATTGAGAAACGCCGGCCGTCGCAACCTACATGAAACCTGAACCTCAACATCAAAGCCCCCCTCACAACAGAGGTATACTTACCTCGTTCCCCTTAACAATGATATGAAAAAATCAGGAAAGCATAACCGAAAGGAATAAAGTAAATGTCACACTTGAGAAACGCCGGCCGTCGCAACCTAGATGAAACCTAAACCTCAAGATCAGAGCCCCCCTCACAACAGAGGTACACTTGGCTCATTTCCCTCAACGATGCGAAATCAGGAAAGGAAGTAAGTGTTAGTCAAAAGGAAGTAAGTGTCACACTTAAGAAACGCCGGCCGTCGCAACCTACATGAAACGTGGACCTCAAGAACAAAGCCCCCCTCACAACAGAGGTAGACTTACCTCATTCCCCTCAACCGCTGTTGCTTCAGCCGCTTTCTTCGACCCCTTCGCGATCTTCGGAGACTTGTCCTGGCGGGCATCGTGTTCCTTCAACATCTTGATCAGAGTCTTGGCGTCCTTCTCCGTCACCGTCAACAGTTTACACTTCCTCTCCTTCCCTTTGCCCTCGAACAGGTTCTCCTGCATCCACTTTATCAAGGCCTTGGCGCTCGGGATTTCCTCAGGCTGTGTGGCGCCATCGGGCCGGCACGCATTCTTCACGATCAACTCAGCGACTTGATGGAGAATCATCATCTGGTTCCGTACCTCAGGTGGGGCTTCTTCCGTTCTCACCTCGGCCACAACCCACTTTGCCAACTTCTTCAGTTGATAAGCATCCGCTTGCTCCTTAAAGCGTGTCATTTTCGCAGAATCGCCGTCGCTTAAACCCGCGCCCTCTGACACAGGCTCACCGACAGCGATAGCCCCCTCTCCCTGGAGATTTGCCCCACCCTGACGACCGGCTTCCTGCAAGAACATTATCAACGGAAGATTTTTAATGTAAGAAAAGTGTAAAGAAACGCCGGCCGTCGTAACTCTGTCCATTGAGGACGAACCTAAACTTTCGATTACTAAGTCAACGGTAACTTACCCTTCCCCCCTCTGCAGTGGAACCACCGTAAGATCCACTTCCCCTCCTGTCACCGCCCTCTTGCTGCTCGAACGGACTTCCCTGTAAAAATAGCAAACGCGATTGTCCATTCACAAGAAAAAAATTACTACAAAAATAAACAAGGATATACGCACGCAAACCTTTTCAATACAAGTAAACCGGAGAGGAATCTGACGCACTCATGTACCTGGGTGCTTCCCGCCATTGAGCGGGCTTCTCTTGCACCAACATCCTCTTGCCGGCCCTGCGAACATTTCAACGGAAAGTAAAAATCCGCTTAGTTGTCGGAAATGACATGTCTGGCGAATATTGCAAAAAAATGCGTATTGTATTTCACGACATCAATTTAATGGGCGGAGACTTACGAAGATCGGCCCGCCACCTTCCAAATTGCCCAGCGTCATATCGAAAACATCGAGGACTTCCCCTCCATCGACCCCCTTCCCCCTTCCCCTCTGCCGCGGCGGGGGCATATCGCCCGTCGCGACCGGCTTGGAAGTCGCGGGGGGATCCCTTGCGGTTGAGGGCACTGCGGCCGACTCGTGCACACTCTCCCCCCTCTTTTGGGCTACTGCGGCAGGCGCGGCATGGGAGGGCGCGGCGGCTACTGTCTCTGGCGCATTCTGAGCCAACCGACGCAACCTTAGCTCCTGCTGGAGCAGGGTTTCGAAACGAGGCATGAATGTGCGCTTGGAGGTATAAGGCACCTTGGCGACTTCAGGTTTGTCATTAAGGATGTCTTGGTACAGCGCGAATTGCTGTTCACGAGTGCCATTCGCGAGTCGCTCAAACCGCTCAATCTGAATCCGCTTAACCGGATCGTCCACCATCTCAAGACCACCGTGGTACTCATCCTTCCCAGTGACCGCGGCAAAGCTGACACCAGATTCCACCATTGGGGGCGGCGTGCCCTCCCTTGCACGCTTGTGAGGAGGCTGTTGTGGGGAGGCGCCTTGGGCCTGAACTGGTTGCCCTTCTGACCCTTCCCCCCTAGGGGGAGAGTCGCCGACCACCTGCGATGTAGGGCCGCCCTTTTCCATCTGCAACACAAAACAAAAAAATTGGAAAAAACATACGAGTCAGCAGGAAGATGCGCCCCACGTCGCAACTCAATACAAAAAATGCATCATTATGTCAAGGTACAAACAACGTTATAATTCAGAATGAACAGAGATTCATAACAAGAGAACGACGCACTAAAAGATGCGACCGCCGTCGCAACTTTCGTCAATTCACTCTCTATACAAACAACTCTATGTCCCTCATAAAGAATCAATTGGCAAGGAAATGCAAAAAAATTCCGTTACCACCTCCGTCGACCCATAAGTGGTTCGCGAATGGGAAATCGCTGCTGATTTTCGGTCGAGCCCTTCACGGTATTTTCGAAATCTCGAGGCAAGGTTGCGCGGAAGAGGGCCCCCCTCAATCATGCGTGCGATCGGACTGGCCATGGAAACGGATACCTGGTTCCTGGACTGCCTTGCACGGTCAACCATCTTGAAACTTCCCCGGAGAAGGAAATCAGACGTCAGACGGTTGAATATGCGAACGTCAAGATTTGACCAACCCATCATCCATTCCACCACCTTCTCCGCGGCATCATGGAAGACCTGCCTCTCATCCGCCACTCCTCGAGACCCAAACACACAATCGGCCGTGTTATCGTCGTGCCTCTTAAGGCGAATGTTCACGTCCTCTTTGTCATCATCCATTTCCGACAGCCGAATTACAGCCCTTTTGGCTCCGTCCACTCCATCCTCAAGAAGGACGTCCATCTGCGCCCCTCCCACACAATTGTTGTCAACGTATTGTTGCAAATGACGGGAAATCATGTCCTTTCCAAAAGCTACGATGTGTTCCCCACACAGACCCATGTCGGTAATTGACAGCTTTTTACATTTCCTATCCCGGCACTTCTTTTCGGGATCCTTCTCAAAAATCCGGAAAACAGCGTCCTGATATGGACGTCCCCTTATGTCGACCGTCAGACTGGACATCTGCGAAACCAGAACATACCGGCCGCGAGTAGTTTATATTATTAAAAAAAACTGGCATTTATTAAGTCATCTTCATCTATTTATGCGAGCTAAAATTTGAAGAAAATGCAACAAAGAAACGCCCTGGGGCGCAACTTCCTCAACAACCACTTTCTACGTACAAACGAATGGCAATCACATCGACTACGATTGTCACTACATACGAATGTCCAGACAATATAATGTGTATGTAGAGGGGGGGCATTCAAGACCAGAGAAACGCCGGCGGGCGCAACTCATATCAATATAGACTGTCCCGCGACTCGTTCCACTCTCTGCAGGTTTTGCAACAACCGATCGAGCGAACTCTCGGAACCTCTTTCGCCGCCATTTCATCGACACGAGCGAACATCTCTTCTTTGGCGGCCACCAACTTTGCCTCCTTGTTGCCGGTGTCAGGATAGATTTCGGACCTCCTCGTCTTCATCGGGGCCACTCTCTCCAAATACTCTGCACACAGAGAATCCTGCTCCTCCTCCACAATCGCCTTCACGCCGGATACAATCGCTTTGGCTTTTGTTTCCACGCGAAAATCGAACTCTCGTTGAGTTATCAGCGGAATGTCGGCGAGTGCAAAACACATACGCCGATAAAGTTCGCTTACATCCGTGTCACGCGAGTCGGCAAAAGGTGTCGTCATCAAAAAGCATCTCAAGCTACTCCAACCATTTTCTTGGGCGCCGGCAACGTAGCCTCCCTTTGCCAAGTCCGCACCTGTCGCGGAGTCTTTGACTATCCAATCTTCAAGGAAGTACTCGTCTCCCCTGGTGAAATCAAAATTTACACCCACGACCTCTCCGACAGTCATGTCCAGGCGAAGTCGCAGGGCCCCCCCCGCCAATCCAGGTCCGAGGGCGCCCGCCATTCCAAGTCCGCGACTGAGGGCATTTTCGATGTGACGAGAATGTTCTTCGTGCTTTCGGCAATACAAGTCAAATCCGAGAGCGGTTTTCTTGCAAGTGGACACATCACACTTGCGCGGCGCCCCTATTGAGCGAGCAACACTCTGAATGACAGTGGCAACCGCTTGGTGTTGTTGAAGTCGTTGCCAATCCTCCATCAGGAGGTGACTAGACGAATCGGACGAATCTTCCGTCGAACCGGACATCTGCGACAAGTTACGATAACATACCGGCCCCGGAAAATAAAATTCAAAAAACGTTTTGAAATTTTTTTATTGTACTTGTTTATTAATACGAAGGTTTAAATTTGGCGCAAAGAAACGCCCCAAGGCGCAACTTGTCGAACAGCAATATGGCGATAAAACATTATCTATTCAATGTGCGATTGATGTGCTGAAACCTTCCAGACTTTGACACTGTCCGGTATCACCGGACTCGGACGAGGAGTCGAGTCGGAAGCGAGCCAGTAATCCTCGACTATTTTTTTGATGTACAATGGAAGACTCCTTCCATTATGTCGAAGTGTGTCGGTCCTTTGCCTTTTGGCCAAACTCTCCTTAACCTCCACCATTTCCTGCGCGTAGGAGGAAAATGATACGTTATAAACATTAAACATTAAACATTAAATATAACATCATATAAACAAGTTATTACTCTACATTTCAAGTTTTTCTAAGAGGCAGAGCCGTCGTGGAAGTTGAAGGAGAAGTCGACATCAGACCCCATAGTTTTATCCAGTATCGTCGTCACGTTAACCCCCCACTTCACCCCTGCCAGCACCTCCCTCGCTTGCCTCAGACGTTCGCATCTATCCTTATGCCTACTCCAGTCCGCACGCTGGCACTCCTCACTGCAATATCTGGCATCCCTACATCCTCTACACCACTTGATATGAGGTCCTGTTTCGCACCCACACCCCTCCTTGGAGCACTTTCGCGTACTACGCATGCGATCCCCATCCCTCACGATCGGGTCAGAGAGCAAGAAAAAGTTCATGTTGAGGGGTACTGCCCCTACACATGCATCAGCCCTCACGCGCAGAGAATGCGTAACATTCGGGTAAAATGCGCGCCCGTAGGTGCACCCAAGCTGAGCCCCTTCCTCTTCCCCCAACTCTATCTTTGGCCCCTTTGTAATGAACGACACCAAAAGGCGGAACTCCGTCCTTGGGTCTATGGGCACTCTTAGATCCATCTGTGGTCTGAAAAAACCCTCTTGAATACAGAAGTTCATATCAGCTAGCTGGGCGTACATAATTCTCTCCATTTGGCTGAACGAATCAAACGCCAATAAAACGGCCAAGTGGCGGCCTGTCCTCTCCTGCGCGACTCGAACTTCCTCGAATATGACACGCGACAGAAAGCGAACTTGTTTGAAAACGTTTTGAAGGACGCTTCCGTAGACTTCATTCACGATCTCGGACTCCATCTTTTTCAGGGAAAAAACGAACAAAAAAATTCATAAACATTAATTTATTATTTTATAATAACAAGTTACTATTCCTCGGAATAGTTTTTTTTTATCCATTCCACAAACGCGTTTGTCACAAACACCTTCCATGCTTTCTCAAGAACTTGTCCCCCTGATGTTTTTGAGTATTCAAACTCGTCATCCGAAGAAACCAACTCCGGCACATCCTCCGAGAGGGTCTCTAAATTGTCATCGGCTTTCCTTTTGCGCTTGTGGTTTCCGAAGCATTTTTTTTGTTCTTCTTCTGACATTTGTTCTGCAACCATGGAGTCATTTCGAGGGGGGTGTGGTTTAACGGGTGCAGATTTAAAGTAATTTGTTTTAGGTGAACGATGGTAAAAACTTCATTAGATATTTTAAACGAACGAGAAGCAACAGAAACGACGGCGGGCGTAACTATCATGGGAAACTTTGATATCACAAGATCACAATGGACACGAACGCGCTGCAACTTTCACGACATATTCTTCGACATCGAAAATAAAAAAGAAACGACGGCGGGCGTAACTATCATGAAACATTGATCTTACAAGAAGCTGACGGGGATGCAACTTTCACGACAAACACTTCGACATCGAAGATGCAAAAGAAACGACGGCGGGCGTAACTATCATGGAAAGATTGAGCTTACAAGATGACAAGTTAACTGACGGGGGTGCATCTTTCCCGAGATATATTTCGACATCGAAAAGGCAAAAGAAACGACGGCGGGCGTAACTAGCACAACCAATGTTGGTCATGTGCTCTTCCAGTAAGACAAGAAACGACGGCGGGCGTAACTATCACACGGTCCAGGAAGAGTGACGTTGGCAGAATTATGGTGTTTGTAAAAGGGGGGGGGGTAAGAGGGAGAGGGAGAGAGAGGGAGAGAGAGAGGGAGGGAGAGAGAGAGAGAGAGGGGGAGAGAGGGAGAGAGAGAGAGAGAGAGAGAGAGAGAGAGAGAGAGAGAGAGAGAGAGAGAGAGAGAGAGAGAGAGAGAGAGAGAGAGAGAGAGAGAGAGAGAGAGAGAGAGAGAGAGAGAGAGGGAGGGAGGGAGGGAGGGAGGGAGGGAGGGAGGGAGGGAGGGAGGGAGGAGGGAGGGAGGGAGGGAGGGAGGGAGGGAGGGAGGGGGAGGGAGGGAGGGAGGGAGGAGGGAGAGGGAGGGAGGGAGGGAAGGGAGGGAGGGAGAGGGAGGGGAGAGGGAGGGAGGAGGAGGGAGGGAGGGGAGGGAGAGGGA
>RPFO01000256.1:2436942-2558729 GCA_009746045.1 Mesostigma viride
GATGTCAAAGAAAAAAAATGATGAGGATTCAGGCTCCCATGGTGTCATCATGGCCCGTCTACGTACATGGATGTCAAGGAATAGTAAATGATGAGGATTCAGGCTCCCATGGTGTCAGATGTCATGGCCTGTCTACGTACATGGATGGCATGTATGTAATTAATGATGAGAATTCAGGCTCCATTGGTGTCATCATGGCTGGCCTACGTATGTACATGGATGTCAAAGAAAAAAAAATGATGAGGATTCAGGCTTCCCATGGTGGTCATCATGGCCCGTCTACGTACATGGATGTCAAGGAATAGTAAATGATGAGGATTCAGGCTCCCATGGTGTCATCATGGCCTGTCTACGTACATGGATGGCATGTATGTATTTAATGATGAGGATTCAGGCTCCCATGGTGTCATCAATGGCTGGCCTACGTACATGGATGTCTCAGAAAAAAATGATGAGGATTCAGGCTCCCATGGTGTCATCATGGCTGGCCTACGTACAATGGATGTCAAAGAAAAAAAAAATGATGAGGATTCAGGCTCCCGTGGTGTCATTATGGCCCGTCTACGTGTTGTTGGCATGTATGAAATGAATGATGAGGATTCAGGCTCCCATAGTGGTCATCATGGCTGGCCTACGTACATGGTTGGCATTATGTAATTAATGATGAGGATTCAGGCTCCCATGGTGTCATCATTGCCCGTGTATGTACATGGTTGGCATTTATGTAATTAATGATGAGGATTCAGGCTCCATTGGTGTCATCATGGCCCGTCTACGTACATGGACCGTGGCATTTATGTATTTAATGATGAGGATTCAGGCTCCCATGGGGTCATTGATGATCATGGCATTTATGTATGTAATTAATGATGAGGATTCAGGCTCCATTGGTGTCATCATGGCTGGCTACGTATGTACATGGATGTCAAAGAAAAAAAAATGAAGAGGATTCAGGCTCCCATGGTGTCATCATGGCCCGTCTACGTACATGGATGTCAAGGAATAGTAAATGATGAGGATTCAGGCTCCCATGGTGTCAGATGTCATGGCCTGTCTACGTACATGGATGGCATGTATGTATTTAATGATGAGGATTCAGGCTCCCATGGTGTCATCATGGCTGGCCTACGTACATGGATGTCTCAGAAAAAAATGATGAGGATTCAGGCTCCCATGGTGTCATCATGGCTGGCCTACGTACATGGATGTCAAAGAAAAAAAAATGATGAGGATTCAGGCTCCCATGGTGTCATCATGGCTGGCCTACGTACATGGATGTCAAAGAAAAAAAAATGATCAGGATTCAGGCTCCCGTGGTGTCATTATGGCCCGTCTACGTGTTGTTGGCATGTATGAAATTAATGATGAGGATTCAGGCTCCCACAGTGTCATCATGGCTGGCCTACGTACATGGTTGGCATTTATGTAATTAATGATGAGGATTCAGGCTCCCATGGTGTCATCATTGCCCGTGTATGTACATGGTTGGCATTTATGTAATTAATGATGAGGATTCAGGCTCCATTGGTGTCATCATGGCCCGTCTACGTACATGGGTGGCATTTATGTATTTAATGATGAGGATTCAGGCTCCCATGGGGTCATCATGGCTTGTCTACGTACATGGAGTCATATTGATTCATGGAACAATGAGATACCATTCTTAATTGAAAATTGTTCTTGATACTTTCACATGCATGCCCGGAATCGTGAATTTGTGCGGGTTTCCATGATGACAATCCTCATTGAATTCTTGAGCACACAATATTGAGCAATTTAGGGGCACTTCGGCAATGTTGACCATTTTCATTCATGATCAATAAAATTAACATTTAATGCAATAAATACATATTCCACTCATTTTAATAAACCATGCAAAAACTTTACAAGCACGCTCAAGCTAGGGGTGGGCTGGCATGCACGCGTGGGTGTGGGGGTGGGCTGGCATGCATGCGTGGGTGTGGGGGTGGGCTGGCATGCACGTGTGGGTGTGGGGGTGGCTGGCATGCATGCGTGGGTGTGGGGTTGGGCTAGCCTGCATGCGTGGGTGTGGGGGGGGGCTGGCATGCATGCGTGGGTGTGTGTGGGGGGCTAGCATGCATGCGTAAGTGTGGGGGGGGGCTGGCATGCATGCGTGGGTGTGGGGGGGCTGGCATGCATGCGTGGGTGTGTGTGGGGGGCTAGCATGCATGCGTAAGTGTGGGGGGGGCTGGCATGCATGCGTGGGTGTGTATGGGGGCTGGCATGCATGCGTGGGTGTGTGTGGGGGGCTAGCATGCATGCGTGGGTGTGTGGGGGGGCTGTCATGCATGCGTGGGTGTGTGTGGGGGCTGGCATCCATGCGTGGGTGTGTGGGGGGGCTAGCATGCATGCGTGGGTGTGGGGGTGGGCTAGCATGCATGCGTGGGTGTGGGGGGGGCGGTCATGCATGCGTGGGTGTGTGGGGGGCTGGCATGCATGCGTGGGTGTGTGGGGGGCTAGCATGCATGCGTGGGTGTGGGGGTGGGCTAGCATGCATGCGTGGGTGTGAGTGTGGGCTAGCATGCATGCGTGGGTGTGGGGGGGGCTAGCATGCATGCGTGGGTGTGGGGGGCCGGGGCCGGGGCTAGCATGCATGCGTGGGTGTGGGGGTGGGCTAGCATGCATGCGTGGGTGTGGGGGGGGGCTAGCACGCCCCACCCCTCCATCGGCACAGCCAGCCTTGTGAGTCTACCCTTAACAACAAGGCTGGTAGGACGACACGCCTGAGCAGCATATGTCATGCCTATCTCAGGCTAATAATGTGTGATTTTGTGCCAACAACCAAGTTGTTCCACCCAACAACACATTATAAACCCTCTTCCAAAATGCCCAACAAGCCGGACACGTGGAGGACCACACACGCAGTATATAAAGAGAAAATAAGCTGACTTTTTATCCAGCCAACCTGTGGCTAGCTGCTCTGGTTAGCATGACAAATGCTAACATTTACTCAGTGGGAAAGGTGAAGAGACCATTGGAACAGCCTACCTGACGCATGTGCCACCAAAGCATTGTGTCCCGCAAAATGCACACTGCCTCCTTTCTAACAAGCACGAGCCGCTCTCTTTAGGAGACAGGTGCCAGCTCGTCAGTGTCTGGGGAAAATGATGCCGCTGCTTAGGAAGACCGCGTGAATTTCCTCGAACACAACTGTCTATAAAGCAAAAGAAATTTCAGAGAAGCATGGAAATAAAAGCATTACACCTTCCCGACAGGTTGCGGGCCACGCGCTGCAGAAAGCCAGCCACGTCACAGACGATTAACTAGCTAAAAGACACCCAGGAATCCAGCGATGCAGCGCCAGGACCCGCAACTTTCTGGCTGCATCTGGCCGGAAAGAAGGCAAAAAGCTTACGCTCAACGAGGTAAGAAAGCAGGAAAACGCAAGCTTAAGACGTTTAACACAAGAACGTACCATAACGGGCATTTATTCGTGCCCAGGCGCACAAGAAAGTCCACCCTTTCATGGAGTGGTTGGGCAGTACGCATCGCGCAGGGCTAATGTTATCTTACCGCAAAATGACGGGAAAGGTAAAGATAGCAGCGGGAATTTTTACGGCTTTAGAAACATCATTAAACTAGCTTTCCTTACGACCATCAAAACTGGCAACAATCGACAATCAACCCGGCAGGCATCCAATATACTTTATTCATCCCGACAGAAATTCAGGCCGGACCCCCCCTGCCGATGGCAAAGAAAAAAAGCCCGCGACATTATAGATCGCAACCATCCCGCCATAAATTAGAATCAGTAACTAATTTTCTCCAACAATCGAGCATTTCTGCTTTCCGCGTGCCAGATTTGTCACGTTTCGTCTAAAGGCAGTCGCCATGGCCCCTACCGCAAGGGGTGCGCGCACCATGCCGACATAGCTTTTGGGCCTCAATTTGCACCGAAATTTGGTCCGTACCGTCCAGCTCAGTCGGATTATGTATGTGGATCGGCCGTGTTGGTTGCATACGCAGGTATATTAATTCTTGCATTCGCCCCGGACCTTCCCCAGGACAGGTCAGGATATAACAATAATTCTTGCATTCGCCCCCGCCCTTTCCTATGGCCTGGTCAGGTTTGGGCGCGACGCCACTAGCGCGGCGCCCGCGACAGAGTGGCCAGGCTCGAGCACGTTTTCTGGATCCCAAGCACCGGATTGGACACTGTCCGAGGACTGGACAGGAATTGGCTGACCAATCGGATGCTTGCTCGTCGTCTCCAAAAACATATATATTAAAAATATAATTACTTACAGCAGAGTGAAATCACTCAAACCAAAGCAAACGCCCAGCTATAAACCTATATACAGAGCCAAAACATATATAAAGAGCCAAATCGCGCGAACTACGCAAGGATCCTTTAAGCAGCGTTACTCTGCCGAAATGTCAACCTAGGCCGGTCAAGTGACGCCGAGGTGTTCACCGATAGTTCAGGTCAGCCACAGCGCGCCTTCGAATGTAGGCACGGTCGCATTTTTTTTTAGGAAATGTAGAATTGTTGTCGACCAGCTACCAACGCCCGACCGGACCCATACAACGGAAACATCAAGGCGATGTGATGTAGGTGTGTCTGATATGTCATTAATACACAGAGCATCGTGAATATAATATATAATATAAATTATATAATATACTATAATTAATATATAATTTTAATTTTATGTTAATTTTAATGTTATTTCATATAACATAATATAGCATAATATAATATAATATAATATAATATTATATAAAGTAGTATATAAAAAATTAAAATGTAAAAGAAAAATATCTACCTTATTGGGGTTTAATGTTCCTTTCCAGTTCAGCATAAGTACACTCTTGAGTGTGTGCAATGTTTGGTTATACGCCATTGTCTTAAAATAGCAACCAATGTAAACCTCCGTCCTAACCACATTTGGATACAATAAAGACATTGATGCCTGACACATAGCATTCATTGCTTGAAATACCATGCATATTTTGTGTCAATGTTCTGCAGACCACAGCTTCAAGTGGGCATACTTCGCTTTCCTCAATATAATGGCGACATGGCATTTGGTGAAAGTGGTGAGTGCCATGAAGTTGCGCCGGCCGTCGTTATCCATGACGAACTGAATGGGTTTCGTGCAAATCAAGTTTTTTGTTTTGGTGTTCCAGTTGCGCCGGCCGGCGTTTCCAATGGTATCTTGCGCGCACTTGCAAAAGCTTGCACGCTTATCAACATTTTGTGTTGGTAAACATTTTATCACCTCTGGGATTTCCGCCTTCACTACCTGAGTTGCTTCTTTGTGGTTTTCAAATGCAACCGAGTTACGCCGGCCGTCGTTACTCATGACAAATTGTAGGGGTTTTGTGCAAATCACTTTTGTATGGTTTATGTACATGCATCCAGTTGCGCCGGCCGGCGTTTCCAATGGTATCTTGCAGTTGCGCAATCAGGCCCCATTACCAAAAGTGTGTTTGTACATCTTTTTTACACCTGAAGGATTTCTGCCTGCATATCCTGAGTTGCTTCTTAATGGTTTTTAATTGCGCCCGAGTTACGCCGGCCGTCGTTATTAATGACAAACTGTATGTGTTTCATAAAATCACTTTTGTATGGTTTACATGTATCCAGTTGCGCCGGCCGGCGTTATTAATGACGCTTGTCGTTCTTGTTTGATGCCCATCGTTTTCGTCGTGTCTTTAATGGTGATTATTTATCATTACTCATCCTCAGGGCTTTCGGTGCCGCGGGATTAAGAGGCGAAAAAAATCAGCTGCCGTCTGACCAAAGTCTGATGGCGCGATCGGGGCGGGGGGCCGTTTCCGACGGTTCGCGTCCCTTGTCCAATGACGACCGGGAGCCTGCACTTCGCGGTCTCTGGAGCGACAAGTACATCGAGAACAAGGGGTACAAAATTGCCAATGACATCTTTCCTATCATGGCGGAACGCGTGAAAGCAAACAACCACAGGACGCCAGAGATGAGCGCGGAGGTTCTGTCTTGCGCAGCTTCAAGACTAAATGCCATGGTGGCGGAGAGCAACGGCATTAAGAAGAGGAAGAACTGTGACGGCGGGCTTCCTGAAAATTGGGCGGAATCTCTTCGGGATAACATCAAGAAGGCTTTTGGCGACTTGGGAACATCTGAGAAGGATCGTGGGCTTAGGTGGGCCTTGTGTGGACTTGTTACGAAGGCAATGGAGGGCGTCCCGGACAGGATTGTGGAGCGCGCGTTCGGGATTGACAGGCGCTTTGTCGCAACTGTTCGGGGTCACAGGGATGGAATGGAAGAAGGGGAGGACGACCTTTTGATGAGTGCGCCAGAGAGGAGGAGGAGGAAAGACGAGCTTCCGACGGAAGTCATTGCCCTGATACAAGCGTGCTGGAGGGATGATAACTTGACGCGGGCGTCTCCGAACATGAAGGATGTTCATTGTGAATGGACCAGAAAGGATTACAAACATACACTAGCGTTTTCGGAGGGTGCGCGCTACTATACTGTCTCCAAGTCGAAGATTTACGAAGTGTTCATTTCCCGCCATCCGGAGTTGAAGCCACCGCGGCGGATGGACAGTAGGGAGGGGGGGGGGGGAGGGAGAGGAGGGTGTGAGGGGGGGAAATCAGGTGATTTTGGAGACGGAGGCAGGGATGTCAATGCTACGCACGAATCAGAAGAGCACAGTTCATGTGGGATACACTACTTTTTGCAAGCATATGCCCGCATGCGTCAAGGGGCGGTGGAAAATGCGGAACTTGTGCGCATGCCAGCACCACACTACCATGCAGTCCATGGTTGGGGGGTTGGCCAAATTTCGTGCAACTTTTCATGCCAGATGCGAGTGCGGACCTGAATGCCACGCGTGCGATCATGGTAGCCAGCTCGACGTGGGGTCGTCCGTGCCCACATGTTCCATTTTCAAAGCCACTCACACGACAGAGTGGGTGAACAAGTTTACTTGTGAGGTGGAGGGGATGAGGGAGGGGGGAGGTTCGAGGTCGTCTGTGGGGTCGTCGCGGCCGCAGGTTCAGCCTTTTCAGGGCGAACTTGAGGATCTGCCCATGCATGGGAGGGTGCTGGACGACGAGGAAGGGGTGCCCGATCATGACCTGGGCGAGGAGTTGGGGGTTTGCTCGATCCGGCGTAAGGCTTGTGTGTTGGGCACTTGCCTGGCTCCCAAGTGTGGAATTCGGAACTTCATGTTATGCGAACGGGAGGAGGCTTCCAACCACCTGATTTCATGGACCAGATACGAGATGCAGGATGTGCCGCCGGGTGCGGTTCTTGGGCCAGAGGTAATTTTTAGTGGAGTGGTTGCGCCCCAAGGCGTTTCTTTTGCAATGTTTCCTGAAGTTCTTGGGCCAGAGGTAATTTTTAGTGGAGTGGTTGCGCCCCAAGGCGTTTCTTTTTCAATTTTTCCTGAGGTCCTGTCTTTTTTCTTTCTACAGGTCATTGGTGGGTCGAAGTTGATGTCTTTTCTGTATGTGCACACTGCGCATATGCAGGACGACTGTGACGAGATCGCAAAGGCTGGTGGGCAGCGATTGACGCAAGTCGACGTCAAGTCCACACCAACGGAGCTAAAGGAGGCAATTGTGGACAAGTGGCCGGACTTCATCCAGCATTGCTTCAACGCGTGGTGGCAAGCGGACGCCTCCAAGGAATGTCTCTCAAGGATGCGGGTGGGGGACCTTGTATGCCACACAGATTACGCCGAGAACTACCAGTCTTACACCTATCACAATCTCCAAGCACAGTATTGGCATCCAGTCACATTCGTCCTTATGCCCTGGATCGTGCGCTACTTGGATCCAGCGTCGGGAAAGGTCGTGAGAAGGGAGTTTCACTTCATCGGACAGGGCGGAATGAAAAGGGACGGGCGGGCCCTCCGTTTTGCTATCCTCAAAATCCTGGCGACACTACGGTCAGAAGGGGTAGAGGTGAAGCGCTTCATTGGGTGGTCGGACAATTGCTCCATGCAGTTCAAGTCAAGGAATGTGATCGCGGAAGTGGCCCGGCTGCTGACGGAGGATCCGCACCTGGAGTCATTTGAGTGGAATTACTTTGGGGAGCAGCACGGAAAGGGGGAGGTGGATGGAGCTGGTGGGACTGTGAAGTGCATGTTGAGGAGGTGGCACATCAGGGAAGAGAACCAGGACAAACAGACGGCCGCCCAGTTGGTGGAGAATCTGGCGTCGGGGGCGGTGGGCGGGACCACAACGACCAGGCGTAACTTCTTCGAGTTCCCCGAGGTAATTAAGTGTACAGTCCTCGTTCAGGGAATAGTTACGCCGGCCGTCGTTTCTAGGGCGTTCTTGGAGTCCTGGCGATCAGGAGTGCTTAATAAAACACAACTAGCTCGATGGTCTCGTAACTTCAACTTTCCCTTGTGCAAATCTTGTCTTCGACGCGCAGGTGCTTCCTTACAGCCCAGGGCGCGGCGAAATCAAAGGAGTGAAGAAGGCGCACTGGTGGCGCATGGACAAGTCGAATGTGACGCGCTTAATGCTGCGCCAGTATTCCTGCTATTGTGGCGGTGCGTGCGCCGAGGAAAGGTGGTGGGATTGTCGAAAGGAGTGGACCGACATGGACGGCTGGAATGTGGGAGGTGCTCGGATGAAGCTCCACAAACTGGGGGAGCCAGTGCAAAGGAACCCAAACGGACAAGGGGGGCACGCAGGGACGCGACTGAACAGACTACAGGCAGAGAGGACGATGATGGGAAGGAGACTGAAGCTGCGAGACATTTTTGCCGTCGAGTCCTACTCTGGTGATGAGTCCCACGATCCAGATCATCCATATTGGCTAGCGGAAGTCTTGCAGGAGCCTTATCAGGTGGCCGCTACTTTCGTGAGGCGAGTGGCCGACAGAAACGGCAAGGTCGATAGGGAGTTGTTCCGTAAGGGACAATGGGTGGTGGGGGTGCGCTACTGGGACAGATTTCCGGGTATGGCGACGATGTTCAAAATGGACGCCGATGCGCAAGCTGAACAGCCAAACTTGGTCAATTGCTACCTGTGCATGGACGCGGGGTTCGAACACACCATTGTTGTCAACCCAGCTAACAATCGCCAGGCCATCTTGACCATTCCGACAGACGTCGAGAAACGGCTCACGAACTTGGCCAAGAAGAGACCTGTTGAGTAGGCCAGCTCGCCCGGGCTTGGTTGGACGAGGTGGACAGCCTTGAGAGCACGTGCTTCGTTGTGAGCACTTGCCTTTCAGCCGTGATTTGCAAACGAGTTCCTTGTCCTGAATTGTAAAGCTCGATTCATGCTCTTTTAAGGAAGTGTATAATATTATCCAGATCATGTATATATTTAGATCTAGACCTGAGTTCAAATAACATTTCTTAGAGGGCTGAGATGCGCGAGGTCCAGCATACATGTATATATCCATGGAGACATGTTACAAACTCAAATGTTTCATTGTACGTACCACTAGCTCGTCGACGGGGGTATCCCATGTAATGTATGATTTATGAATTAATTAATCGCTTAATTGTACAATTTAAATGGATCATGAACTTGTCAAGTGGCCTAATTTGGTTTATTTGGTTCATCATTTATTGATGTCAATCATTCTTAATTGAATCTCGAGCAATAGCAATCATGAAGCACATCCTAATCATGTGATTCGCATAATGAGAATAGGCAACAAGTGCTAAGTACTTTGAGGAATGCGGGGTTGGTCAGGTTATTATAGAGCTAGAGCTACAAACGGCACATATATTGCAAACTTTGCGCTCCAGGCATGGAATTTCAAAAGTACCAAAATTGGAGCAGTAGATGTTGGGGACGCCCAACTTGTCCTCTTTGACCCGTGCAAACCAGGTGGTGTCACCATCGCTAACCACCTCCGCAGCGTACAAGCGTTGGGCCATTGGCTTTGGCAGCACCTCCTTCTCCCCTCCTGCCCCCTCCTCCCCTGCTGCCCCCTCCCCTGCTGCCCCCTCCTCCCCGTGCACCACCTGCCCCGTGCTGATGCCCGCAGCCGTGGATGCCAGGTCACGCAGCAAGAAGACAGCCCCCTCCCCTTCCATGCTTCTACTGCTGCCTGTGTGGTTGAGATAGCACACATGGGGCCCGGGCTCCTTGCCTGCCTTGCTGGCCACCTCGCAAACCTGACACCACTTGCCAGAGACATGGTGCCCCACACACAGCCCAGTGCCATCGTGAATTACCGACTGCTGGCCAAAGGGGGATGCAAAACCCCGGTTGGGCCATGACCCATCCAGCGTCACGCGGCAGCCCTGCCTCCCCTCCCCATCTACGCCAAAGCGCTTGTGCTCCTGCTCCCATGCCCGCACCGTCTCCCTATTCTCCATTAGCTGATCGTGCAGGTGCTCCTTGACAATAGACGTGGCAGCTGCGACATCCTTGCGCCACGTGGAATGCCCCGTGCTGCACCTCAGCCCTAGGAGCGTGGCTAGACGCACAAGCGTGGGCTGGCTGATACCAAACAACACCCCAGCCACTGCCATGAGGCTGTTGAGCATGTTGCGATCCACACCCGGCCTCAGGTCAGAATTAGGGGAGAGGATGGCTTTGGTACACCACCATGGCCCGCCATCTACCCCCGTGCAGCTGCTATTAGTGCACCATAGCACTACAGAAGATGGGCTGCCACGATCAGCAGTCGCGTGCAGCTCTGGTTCCCCTATCTTGACAGTGCACAGCTTGCAAGAGGGGCATGCCATGGCACCAATAATGGCCTCAAGATTGTGGGCATCTACCAGCAAACGAGGCATCTCAAATGGCTCGCCACGAGCAGGGGCAGGCACAGTATGAGGTGAGGCGTGTACCTTGGCGTGATGGCCACGCGCGTCCACCTTCTTGGGCGATGGACCATATTTCTCCGGTGCCTTCCGTTTGCGCCCAGCGCTTGACGGAGTTGAAAGCGCACCACCCTCGCTGCCAGGGGTCGATCCAGTTGCTGGTGTTGCTGGGCTGCTTGTAATTGATGCCTTGCTTTTCTTTTTATTCGACTGTGTGCGCCGCCGACCTGGCCCCTTCTCTTTCGTCGAGCCGCGAGGGCGCCCCCTGCCCCTGCGTTGCGGCGTTGCTGTTCCCTCTATATCGATGCCTAACCACGCAGCGGATGTCTCCGCTATCCGCCGCTGCTGCTGCGCTGCTTTACGAGTGCTGGGATTCGGCATTATTCCTGTTTGCGGGCTAGTCTATACTGCACGAAAAAAATTCTATCTCTCACCCGTCGGAATAAAACCCACGTAGATCCCCTGCTCATCGGGAAAACGTTTGCGGATAGCTTTGAAAATCTCTTCCGGAAGTTCCTTGGCAGTTCCATCATCATTAATCCAGCCCAGCATGGCGGAAAACCAACGATAAGCAGCGTTCCTGAAAATGTTATTGGTATTATCGATGGCGGTTGGGGGTACGTGGTTGCGGCCAGCTGAACCGAGAGCAATAAGACTTTCCCGACTGCAAATACTTTCCAACGGGATTTCGCTATATCCGTTCGAAATTTTCCACGCTGAAACGGCCGACATTGCCTCAATTTCACGCTGCATATCCACGCCCTGATCCGCCATCGCACCCCAGCCCTCACCCGAATTTCGCCTCACACGTGAATTTGTGGTCCGGTTCCGGCGCGAATTTTTTGGCGCCAAAAAATTCGGGCATGTCCCGTCCCCTTAATTTAAAATGACAAAAATGTACCTGTATTGCTAGCAAATGTCACCAAGATGACGTCCGATCGATACCAAACTTTGTACGAGGTCTATTTTGGTTGCAAACATCATGCATGACAATTTTCAGCATAAAAAGACAAACTTCGGTACGAAGTACATTTTGCGTGCTGGAGTACATTCTTAATGGCTGGTAGGGGTTCGAGCCAGGCTTGGACATCCTTAACGTGAAAGAGCACGGCGGGGTTAGACCTGGTTACCGCCTTGCCGATCTGATTTATGCGGATGATACCACCCTCATCGAGAGCCCCGAGCACATTCAGACCTGGCTGGACTGCCTGGGCCTGGAGGCTCGGGCGGTGGGGCTGGAGATTAGTGTCAAAACTGAGGCGATGGTGGTAGGAGCATCCAGTAAACCACCGCTGCCGCGCCTGCTCGACGGGACGGAGGTCCCGTTCCGCGACCGCTTCAAGCTGCTGGGGAGCTGGCTTCCTGACACCGCCGACGATGTGGACACCCGCATCGGCCTTGCCTGGGCCAAGCTCCGTTCGCTCACACCCTACTGGCGCTCGAAGGGCCTTCACGGGCACCGCAAGCGCATGCTCTTCAAGGTCCTCGTCCTCACGGTGCTCACGTATGGCGCCGAGGCGTGGACCCTCACACCCAAACTGGCAGCTCGGCTCGACGGCACAGTTTACAGGATGCTCCGGCAGGTCCTTAATGTAGGTTTTTCCGAGCGTCCGTCATCAGAGTCTTTGTATCATGGCATGCCTCGTGTTTCGGACGAGATTAGGCAGCGTAGGATAGCATTTGTAGGACACCTTGCACGCACCAGCCAGGTCGACACCACCCTCGGTCTGGCCGGCCCCCAGCGGCTTGGACAGCCAGGGCGGCACATTCTGACCTGGCCTGGCCCCAAGGACATTCCCAAAAGGGTAGGGAAACCTGTCACGAACTACGTTCAGATGTTGCTGGACGACCTAGTGGTCCCAGCCCAGTTTGAGCACCGCATCCACTCTCTCTCCCGTCTTTGGACTGCCATGCAGGACAAGACGCGGTGGAAGAAGATTGTCAAGGCGCACACGCCCGACCCTGTGGGCAAGCCACCTCCCCCCAAGCGGAGGAGGCGTTTTGATGAGTAGTGCAGTTAGGATTTTCTAGATAGAGTTAGGATAGTTCGATCACGCGGCTTCCTCCACCCCATCCATCATGAAATATGTGCTACATGACCTCCCCACGGAGGCATGTTATAATTTAATTTAATTTAATTTAATAGCCCAGAGAAGGGGCATTAATGGCCTATAATACATTCTAAGCTAGACTTCCTGCAAGGGTGGGAATGTAAACGACACTTGCTCAAGGTGCACCAGGGCACCTGCACCCTCATGATCTATCACGCTATGCCCAGCTAAGGGGGAGCATGTCATGTGGGGGAAGATCATCATAGCTATACTCCTACACACACAGATCTCGAATGATTTATCTAGTACCAAATCCGACAGGCTTGCATTACTCCCCGGAAAGGAGACCTTTTGCGGATGACTGTAGGTGTCAGTTGGCGATGCCTTAGGATCAGGAGACGTCCGTCCTGTAGTCAGCAAAAGTTGGTGCGAGAGGTCCCCAGTTCGATTCCGGCCTGGATTCATTTGCAGATCGCGTTTTCCGCGGACCGGCACTGAACGCAAATGGTTTTCACCTTTGCGGCGTGCCAAATCAGAATAGCTATACAAAAGCTAGAGCGTGGCATCTCAGCAGAGAGCAGCTCTCTGCATGGGCACAGCATAACGATATAAAAGCGGGGACATTTATCAAGGAGAAAACCAGCGCAGGCCAGAAATCGGCCTTTATGTCAACAAGAAACTGTGGAAGCCCCCCCGGGCTCCCCCGGGATAGAGCACGAGTTCAAGCTAGTTGTCTAGATGGGGGATAATCGATTATGGGATAGCTTAGGCATTACAGCACTTGAAATGATATTAGCGCCCAGCGTTATAGTACCTTCAATTAGCTCTGCATGGCACCTTGTGGCCATCCGCTTGCGCCTTAGCCGACGTCTTGAGGCCACCTCACCTTTGTAGCATCAGCTATGCGTCAGCCTACCTAGCTATGCATGCCGGTATTGCACTGGTTGTACTGCATCGACAGTGTTGCACCCCGGCACCATGCTGTGAAGAGAGCGCTCTGTGGCCTGCCCACTTGCGGCAGTGAGAGAAGCTAGGGCGCCCAGTCCCTCCTTCTCGCTGTGTATATAGGGTTGAAGGTTCCTTGACTCTGTACCATTGGCACCCACGTGACGCAGTCACGTGCTAATTAATTAATTAATTAACTAATTAATTAATTAATTAATTAATTAATTAACTAATTAATTAATTAATTAATTAATTATTTATTTATTTATTTAATTATTTATTTAATTATTTATTTAATACTGTTTAGATGGCGCGCGCTCGTAGCCAGGTTTGACAACTAATTTAAGTAGTGCAATGGCGCAGGATTTGCTGAAGCGTCATTGATCAGCATTTTGAAAATAGCTCATTAAAACTGAGGAACCAGAGCCTTGGCCTTGGACGATCGAGGTCGTTGTTCTCAATCGTTTCTCTCCCAGCTCATGTGCATTGAACTGGTTTGTGGTCTTCATATCGTACGTGGGGATGCGTCATCGAGGATCGATATACTTCCATACATAATATAGCTGCTCGTTCCGGATCGCACGTGATCCCCCTGCCAGCCGGTGCACTCAGATCATCGAGTTGCGTAATCGCCCGCATCCGCCTGCATTCCCCTCGCACTTTCGTAAGCACGTGGCACCCGGCCCCTGATATTTGCGGATCGAACCAGTTGCATGCAGTTGCTTGTGAAATCTGACGAAGCTCTGCATGCAGGACTTCCCTTGAAACTCGCCCACGTACTTGCGCGCAGTGCCAGAGGAGTTTGTCGATGCGTTCAATAGATCGACATCCCGGCCGGCCTCAGAAATTCTAACGAGATTAGCATAGTACTCCGTGGCATTCCCATGCACATTCATGACACGCAAGCACGGTGAAAAATGGGTTTTGGACTAAAAACTCAGAAACTCGCGGAAAGGCCTGAGCCCTTGGGTTCGCGGAAACTGTGCGCGGGTTTGCGACGCGGCGCACAGGCTTTTAGCTTCAAGCTTCAAAACTTCGCGCAGGGGCGACTATTTAGCGCCGCGTCGGTCCGGTGACTTTGTTTACTCCGTTGGTTGGATCTGCATCTACGGCGTTTGTAGGTTGTTTCGAAACCCGGTCGATGAGATTTAACGGAGAAGTCGTGTATATAACTGACCCTTTTTTGACAAATATCTGTGAAAATGTAAAAGTCGAAATGAATTAAACGGCTTGGCTGATGTTGACGTCCTAACTACAAGTTAACGCCAATCGAAACAAGCCTCCAAAAGTATATCTTGATAGAGGCATGCCTCTTATTTTAATTTCCACTCAAGGACTCGGAGGTGGAGTTTTGAGTTTGGACTCGAGCCAATACAGTAGAAAGGGTCTTGCGCGACATTGTAAAATGCCTGGAATCGAGGCGATTTCGCGCCGCGTTGGTCGTGACGTTGTTTGCTCTCTTGGATCTGCATCTACGGCGTTCATGGGTTGTTTCAAACCCTGTCGATGAGATTTGACGGAGAAGTAGAGTAAATATAAGTGATCCGACACATCGGTGAAAATCTAAGTCGGAGCTAAGGCCGTCCGAATTGAACTTGACTTCGCGTAGTAGGTGAAAAACAAGCCAACAACCCATCCCGTCTTCAATTCCTTGAGGACTTATGCTCATGAGACGCAGTTACGTGTAAATTAGCAAAGTAATTAATTAATGTGAAAAAAGCAGAGAAAAAAATAAATAAAACATCCCAGGTCACCTGGGCAGTTGGACTGGTTGCTTGCTAGCAAACAACCAAGGAAAACAATAACAAATACTACTTTTAAGTTTAATCCCCAAGGCAGTGGGGAACAACTAAAGCCAGTGTCATAAATGCAAAGCTTTTAGATCCAAATCTGCACTGCCAGCTGGTACACAAACCAACAAACAAAGGATTGCAAATAAATTAAGCCCTTGGGGGAGCCTTCCTTGGCATCAAACCCATTCCAGGCAATTGCCAAACACAAATTGGCTGAATACTATCTCCGACTCGCTAAATGGGGGCGGTCTACCGGGCAACCCTTCTGATAATTTACACCAGGTCATTGTTCAAGTGCGGCAGACGCCATTGTCCTCGCAGCCCTTTGCGCTGCACTGCGGGCACCAGGGTGACCCCTTGCATTTGGACCCATCGCACTGATTGGACGGGCACAGGAGCTGGCCGCACTTCTTGAAGGTGGGGGTCACCGTGAGCGCGGTCAGCGTCTGGCCCTTGTTGCCCAGGCCGAAATTGTTGTAGCCCGAACCGACGTAGATGTTGCCCATCACCACCGACGGCCCGCTGGCCACTGATGCGTTCACCGAGTACGAGGCCAGCAGCGCACCGCTGGTGGCGTTCAGGAAGGAGAGCCGGCCGCTGGGATCCATGGAGCCATACATCACAACGCCGTTTGCCACTGTTACAGGCGCCTGGCTCAGCGCGTTGAGCGCGGCGTTACCCATCTGGGGCGCCGGGTTGGCGTAAGTCCACAGGATGGTCCCGTCCCAAGCATCCAGCGCCGACACCAGGCCGCCCGTGGGCACAAAGCCGGTGTTGACGACCTTGAGCGCGGCCGTGTCCAGCGGCCGGTGGAAGTAGTTGTTGTTGCTCACATAGACGCGGCTGCCGTCCGTGGCCGAGCCCCACATCATGCCCCCGATGACGCCCCCTGGGCCAACCTGCTTCCACCACTCCACCGCGCCGGAGTCGGGCCGGAGGCCCCAGGCAATGCCGGCCTTCTGGCCGACCGCGAGCAGCTGCTTGCAGCCCGTGTACGTCGTGGTCTTGGTGGTGGTCCGGCCGTTCACCACCGTCGTGGTCGTCACGCTGCTGTTGCGGCACGTGGTGTACAGCATGGGCGCCTGGCCAAAGTCGTAGTCCGGCCCGGCGACGGATGGGCAGTTGGGGTTGGCACCGCCTGAGAAGCAGGCCGCATTCCACGCGTCTGCCCCGCCCAGCTTGGTCGCCCAGCGGGTGAGGCCGGTCTCCAACTCCACCGCGACAACCGAGTTGCGGTAGTTGGTCGCGCCATGGACCTCATTCTCGCAACGCAGCTGCTCCTCCACGTTGGCGTCCGTGAGCTCGCCCAGGCGCTCCAGGCAGGCCTCCACCGCGTCCGGCATCTGGTAGTTGTCGCCTGTGGCAATGTACGCCACGCCGCGCGCGGGGTCAATCGCGGGGTTGGAGCCCCAGACGGACGCCCCGCTCCAGCCCACGTGGTCGGGCACTGAGAACCAGTTCCAGAGAATCGTGCCATCCCTCACATCAATCTTGTGGAATGAGCCGCGGAAGTCGCAGCAGGGGTATCCCATGGCTGCGGCACGCGCCTCCTCGAGCGAGCTCAGGCCAATGTAGGCGTAGCCATTGTAGATGGAGGGTGACTGCGTCACGAGCGCCGCAGGGTGGTCGCTCAGCTTGGCCTTCCAGATGTAGGCACCCGTGGCCGCATTGAGCGCCAGCACGTAGGGGTACCCCCCAATGCCGCTGCGCATCGTGCCCAGGATGATGCGCGCCGAGTTGAGGGAGTTGTCCTCCAGCAGGCGCCGGCTGCCGCCGCTGCTGCTCACGCGCACAAACGCGAAGCCTGTACGGGACATGACCGATGGTGCGTCACTGTCCGGCACATCCACCCCCGCGCCCTTGAGCAGCTGCACCACGCTCTGCTTCCAGATCTGGACCCCCGTCTGCGCGTTCAGGCAGAAGATGCTTCCGCCGTCGAGCGAGCCGCTGCCCCAGGACGAGAAGTAGACCGAGCCGTTGTACACCATGGGCGTGGAGCTCACGTCACCGTCGGTGGTGAAGTTCCAGGCCTTCCTCACCGAGGAGATGGAGGTGGGGCTCACCGCGATCTCCTCCGTCGCACTGCGCGAGTTGTGGATGTCGTTGCTGGCCTGGGCCCAGCCCCGGTTCAGCACGCACGAGGTGCGCGCCTTGTTCGCCATGTAGTCCGTCGGGCACGAGCTGCAGACGGCAGTGGAGACGGTGCCACCGGGGCTCACGGTGGTCGACGAGCAGGGCTTGCAGGTCATGTAGGTGTTGTTGACGTTGTTGCTGGCTTGGCCGACGTTCCCGGGCGCACAGTTGCACTTGCCATCCTCGGTGAGCACGTACGAGGCGTTGAAGCAGGTGGCGCAGCGGAAGGCGGACGCGCAGATTCCGCAGGCGCCCGTGCTGGGGCACCCGCTGCTGTAGACGGGTGGCGGCGACGGTGAGGGAGGTGGCGGTGGCGAGCGAGGGGGTGGAGGGGACGATGGTGGGGGGCGCGGAGAGGGGGGAGGATTCGGGGGCGGGGGCGGAGACGGGGATGGGGCCACACATGCACCTGTCGCCGTCAGCACGTACTGGTTCTGGTCAATGTTGTTCTGGTAACCGAGAGAGCAGCTGACGCGCAGGCTGATCTTGCTGGCGGGCTGCGACGCTGGGATGCTGAGCGTGGTGGCGAAGGACGTCATCGCGGTCTGCGTGAAGATGCGCGAGCCTGTGCAGCCCGAGGGCACCGTGTCCCCAAAGGGGAACAACCTGGACACGTTCGCCGTCATGAACATGTAGCGGCTGCCGGAGGGGAAGCCGATCGTCAGCGTGTAATTCCTGCCAGCACACACGGTGGTGGTGATCTCCCCCGTCGTGGTGGTGATGGTGAACGAGACACCCGAGTTGCTGAAGAGCGAGTCGGGGACCGGGTGGAAATTGGAGGACAGAGTCGCCGCAGACGGGTGGTCGATGCAGCCGACCTTGTTGGCGTTGATATACTTAGTCACCCAAAAGGACGGGTAGGCGCTGGCCAGGGGTGCCGCGGCCAGCAGGGCCAGCAGCACCACGAGCATGCGCGCCCGCGAGCAGAGCGTACGCGCCTGCAAGCAGCAAGGGACAATCGACGAAGATTGGTTGGACGACAAATGGTTGGAAAGCGTTGCCCACGACTTAGGTTGGATGAGAAGCGGTGGTGTTGAAAGGCAAATTACAGGATGGCGCGATGAGTGCACAACAACAACGACGACCTGCAGAAACATTTGTTCTCACCATTAGGAACACTTTTCGACTTGGAAGACAACGTAAGAAGGTCCTTGGCCGGAGTGTGCCTTGACACTAATGAGGGTTGGACCGAGTGTTTCGCGTCCAGGTGCTAGATTAGTTTATGCGACACGATCCGCGGAGCTGTGATGACAGCGAAGAGCACTGCCAACCAGGCATACGCCAAGAGAATGCCCCGGAAGCCGGAGCCGGCGTCAACCAAAAAACTTACAAGAACGGCGCTGTCAGCACCGAACCCTGAATCCTAAAACCTAGATGCTAGGCCCAGCACCATGTAATGAGGCAACTTTAGTAGAACAAAACACCAGGTTCACAAAATGCGATGGATTTCGGGGCTGGTTGCTTGAGGGTTTGGGATGTAAGGCCGCAGGCTTTTGTAGCTGTGGAGTATGTGTGGCCGAGCCGCGCATAATTTGGCATCTGTCAAGCGAGAGATTGCGTAGGCAACCGGTGCTGATGATCAATTTTTTTCGGCGGCGTTGTGTCTATCCAGCTAGACCTATGTTGACATATCTTTTGTCCAAGTGGACATGTCGGTCTAGTTGGCACATTGTGGTGTATCCGCAGCCACCACTTTTGGCGGCGCGGAAAAAGTGCACGGACACCCGTGACGTAAGTAGCAGTGATCTCGCCAAGCTCATTGCCCGATGCATACGTAACACGCACAGTCCCTGAGTTCGATTCCCGCCAATATGAATGATGCAACACACCAGGAACAGCCAGGAACACACTGTCACTTTGTTCTGGACATCACGCACCCGCAAACGCGCACTTTTCAACCTTCGTAGCTACAAATGACAGCTTATTGGGACAGCTTGTCAGCTTGTCAGTGATGAATTGGAGTGAATTGGCATCTGATTATCGTCGTGACTCGGATTGACGCGGATTGCGTGGGATCCTGATCGATCGCATTTAATCGATTCTGATGGCATCGACACTGAAACTGAACTGAACGTCTGGCGTCAGTCAGTTTAGTCCATATAATTACTCCATATTGCACGGCCGGCATGCACGGGACTGGACTGAAAGATTTTTTGGTAATTTGCAGCCGGTGCTGAACCTGGGTGACGAGTCACACGTGACAGCAGGGTACGGACTGTCCAACCGTGATCGCTGTCCGCTTACTGCTTGGAACGACGTTGTCCTGTGTCCAATGGACACATGTTGGACTGGAAGGTTGGCGGCCGGTTCCCGACCGGTTCCTCACCTGTCGGGCCCGCAGTCCAACATTGTCCAACATTCGGGGCAGACGCAAGTAAACAGAACCTGTGGCAGGCGACTACAAAATTATTATTCACGTCCGCTGCTATGGCGGTGCGAACAACCGACTGGGGCGAGAGCATGGCTTGACGTATTGGAATGAAAATTTGTAGGCATCATCCCTAGGTCTTATAAATGCTATATCCTTAGCCGTGAATCATTTGAAAATGCGTAGGTATGTCTCGAGGTGATGTCGCGGTGCAGCAAATCGTGTGGCCGGCTGGCGATGACAGTGCGAATTCTACTTATTGCTCGGCAGAAAAAGTTGGGAATTTTGCGCATTGATGAGTTCGGTATGTCATTCCTAGCACATTTGATCGTCAATGGCAGCCAGGACATGCTTGAGGTTACGTTCGTGGGGTGGGCGTGCTAGCTCCTGCAAACAAGGTAATCTGCGGTTTCGACCAGGTACGTTTTAGCCTTTTAACATGTCTCAGTGACCGCGCATGTGTCATATATTGTTTCGATATCAGTCTTGGGGCTGTAATCGAGGCTTCATGACTGTCTTGCTGTTAACTTACTGTTGATTTTCTGTGCATAGGCTTGTGGTGGTTGGGTAGTAATGCTACCTCGGCCAGATTTTGGACGAGATTTGACTGCTTTTAGCGTATGCTACAACATCAATGATGGTAACGGCATATATCGTTTGTAAGAATGATTATTGTGATGATACGATGCTTTCCGTTGCTTAAACAACTCAGGGAGAGTGTTTTTCTGTCCAGTTCTAGGCATGTATGCTGGCCAAGTCCGCCTTCTTTTTGTGTGTTTGTTGTGTGTTAGAGACATGGAGATGCCTGGGATCTGCTTTTGGATTGCCTGGGATCAGCAAGTTGCTACTTTTGTTTCTTTCCTTTTTTCTTGTATTTTGAAGTTGTTTGTAGCCTATAGGATGCGTTGGCAATCGGCTCCTTGCATGTGCCTTCTACACCTGCTTTATGCCCAATAGCACTGCATGCTCAATATTATATAGCATGAGCTGCCGTTATATATGCTGGAAATGTGTTGGAGGATGCATGTGTGGCCACTGGCCAGTTATGATGTTTTGTGCCACATTGGGATAGGAAACCACAACGGTGGTGCTAGCCAACCACCCCCAAAAAACTTGGTCCTGTTTTTAGGACTGAGAAATGTTGGGCTTTTTGCTAGCTAGCTTGTGCGATTCTGTGGCATGTCATGTGGTGAATGTATTGATGGCATGCCTGTGATACAATCTAATTGCCTTTGAAATTCCAGGGCATACTGATTTGTACAAGTTGTCCATATTGCATGATGTATGTCTCAAATCCCATTTTTCCGTATCCCCTTGGGGTTGGCGCTATTTATAGCACCCAAAAGTCTTTGATATGGGACCAATGGCACGCCCCCAAATAAATATCAAAGAGACAACCAGTGCATATATAACATAATATTACCAGTGCATATATAACATAATTTGAGTGATTTCACTCTGCTGTAAGTAATTATATTTTTAATATATAACATAAATGCGAGCTTGGTACCAAGGTGTAGCCACAACAGAAACTGGTAATGTGGCAATATGTTAAAGGAACGGGACACCCCCGAATTTTTTGGCGCCAAAAAATTCGCGCCGGAGCCGAAGGTCACAAATTTCACGTGCACGGTGCGCGCACCCCTTGCGGAAGTGGCCATGGCGACTGCGTTCAGGCGAAACTACCACACTAGGGCAGGCGAAATGCAAAATTTTTACTCGAATCTAAAAGGAGATGAGTTTATGATGTTAGTTTGTGGCGGAAATCAGCTGGTTTACAATATCGCTGTTGTTTTTTTATGCCATCGGCATGGGGGGTAATCTGAATTTTTTGGTCGCGCGGAATGAAATAGAATTCATGATAGCGGCTGTAAAATAGCGGTTTCGGGGGCTGTTCTGACCTTGAAGCAGGCATTAATATCGGTTGCATCGAATTCTAAACCGAGCTGGTGCTTTTTGCCAGATTTTCGGCCATTATCGGTAAGTAATTGTTCAGACCTGCGCAGTGCGTGTCTGACCTGTCCATGGAAGAACGGCTGTTGTTGCGCGCCTGGGCGAGGGATTTACGAGGGCAAGGTACAGATTTGTCGCGAACGTTATCTGCTATCGGTGCTTTCTTCTATGAGCTCATCGTTCGAGGTTTTTTGCGTTCTTTTTGGGCAGTTTCCGCCAGCTAGCTCGCCGTCGCTTGCCGTTGTGTTGTCGAATACCTGGCAGCTTTAGATTGTTTTCGTCGATGTCGTGATCAGGGCCGCTTCAGTCGCAGCCTATAGCTCTTCGGGAAGGTATAAGGCATTTCATAAAACGTGTTCTGGCAAGGATGTTGTGCGTATGGACGCTTCTTGTTGTTTGAGAGTGACGCACCCTCTCCTCACAGGCCGCAGCGGCATCACAGCGCTCATGCGGTGAAGGGCCGCCAATGGTTTCTTTGCATTTTATCGTGCAGGGATGGAAGTGTTATAGTGATGATGATGTTGGAGATATTGCATTTGTGTGACTGCATGTAGATAGCTGGCACCAATGGTTGTTTGAGCTTTCCTTTGTTATGATGATGTGACAAGACTACAATGTGCTGAGCCAACCATGGTTGACATGCATGACTGCATGCAAGCTATATATACCATGTTCTTACTTGGTTCCTTGCCCTCCGTAGTCCCAGTTTGTCATCCATGCCGGGGAGGACAGTTTAGGAGGTGTTGTTGTGTTGATTAGCTTGGCTGGCATCAACCTTACACTCTAACCTGGGAGAAACATAGGAAATGCTGCTTAGGCATGTTAGGGCTACCATCGTCAAGGCTATGCACATATTTACAAGGCTGGCCATGCTGGAGGGATGATGAAGACATATGAGGTGCGTGGCCACCCCTTTGTACTTTGTAAACATACTCTGCATGGTTTTGGTGCATGTTGGATGGCATATTAAGTGGCACTGTGGGGTTACTAACTTACTGAGTGGTCCTTAGTGCCTTGTCATGTGGTCATATAGGAAACCCATCAACTTGAGCAGTTCTTGTCGCAATGACCCCCCACATTGAGCATGCGTTGCCGTCAGCGTGCAAGAGTTGATTATGTGTGCTTTGGCCAGTTTGCAGATGTCTTTGATGAAGAAGGAGGTGCTAGTGTGGCTAAATGGTTACTCTAATTTCCTTGTAGCGTCTACATGGGTGGCCGTCTTGGAATGGTTGTAACGTGGGCAGTTCTTGTCAGAATGGCGTCAAACCTTGAACATAGGAGGTACCATATGTGCAGAGAATGGTAGTATGTGGTTTGGCCAGTTTTCATGAGGCTTAGATGTATAAAGGGGTGTTAGTGAGGTTAAATACTAGCTAAAACCTCCCTTAGCTTCGTCACAGGTGGCAATCTAGGAATATCCATCAAATAGGGCTGCGCTTGTCAGAATGACCTGAAAATTTGGGGCTGCATGTCCCCCCCTCTCTAGTATTTGGGAATATATGATTTGGCACTATTGCATGTGTTTATGATTTGTTTTATTTTTTTTTGTTTAAAAAAGGACCCTTTTTGCGGGAAAATCCATCAATGTGTCTAAACATCATTATTTTGTGCTCAAAATTAGGCAGGCTTTCTCAAAAGTGAGGGAACTATGCGGGAATATATGATTTGGTCCCAATATGTTTGCCCATTGTCCTAGGGAAAATGTGACTAAAATAGCGTCTTTTTCTATTTTTAGCGCGTAACCGGTGTATGGTGGGGGCTAGTACCACCCCCAAGTGGCTGGAAATTTTTTTTTTAATCATATTTATGGTCCCCAATCATAATTGGATTTTTAGCACATGCATAGGTATGGTTTCCAGAAAAGTGCCCTTTAGGGGTGTCCCCTCCCCTTAAGATACCTTTTTCAAACACGAACCAATTATCAAGCCAGCGAGCAAAAAGCAAGCATGTAATACATTTGGCGTAAGGCAAAGGAATTATGCATTCCCCAAATATATCAATGAAAAAGCCTGCACAGTAGTAGGAAACCGAGCAATTCAGGAATATTAGCATTCAGAATTAATTAATTAACCCACACCCCACAACCCTGTAACTAGGACCTAGATAGCTTACATAATCCGTTCCATCCCATGTTCTCCTCCCACTGAGGATGCTCACGTGACGCAGTCACGAGTCTATTTATTAATTAACACGTAACAGCATTACGTGAGTATAAGTCCTCAGTACAGTCATTAGCAGGAATATGAGCATTCAGGATAAACAGGCTAAATTAAGCACGCACAAGTACTAAGTATAAAGGAAATAATGGAAACATGACATCCTGACTTTTGCCTCCGGCCATGAAATTACACGGCGGGTTGGTTGCAATAGAATCATCTTCTCACAAGACGAGCACGCTGATATAAATACTTTTCTGCAGCCATTGATCGCGCCCAAGATTAATTAGTATAAGCTAACATCCTCTTTATTGTAGTGGATTATGGTAAGCGCCAGGCACGTGCTCGCTTCAATGCTAGCATTGCAGGTCGTGCCCCTGGCCTAGCGATCACGAACGAGCTTGGAGAAGGGGGGCCGACTAACAAGCAGAATTTACTAGCTGACCTCATTTATGCCGACGACATCACGCTCATCGAGGAGAAGCCGGAGTCTGCCCAACTTTGGCTAGCTGGACTGCCTGGCGCTCGAGGCTCGGGCGGTTGGTCTAGAAATCAGCCCCAAAACGGAGGCCCTGGCCCTCGGCATGGCAGGGCCCCCACCCACACTCCGCCTCTTAGACGACACCGAGGTCCCCTACCCTACTTCAGGCCGCTTCAAGCTGCTCGGCAGTTGGCTTCCCGACTGCGAGGACGACCTGACGACACGGATAGTCGGCATGGCGTGGGCGCACCTCCATGACCACCGCCGCTCGGGTGGAGCAACCCCGCCCTACCCCGGATCGTCAAGCGTGACCTCTTCAACTGGTCGTCATTCTGACGATCCTGACCTACGACGCCGAGACCTGGACACTGACGCAGGAGCTGTCCAGAGCAACGACTCGACGGCAACGTCACCAAGATGCTGCGCAAGGCCCTTAACATCCCCTTTGGTTTGCACATTAGTAATGAGGATTTGTACGCTGATTTGCCCTATGTTTCCCACATTATTAGGCACAGGCGCCTGCGGGGCGGCTAGCCGGGCACCTGGCCAGCACAGATCAGGTAGACACATCAGATAGACTAGCTGGCACCAAACCCGCCCAGCCTGGGCGATATGTCCTCACCTGGCGTGCCCCAGGCCGCGCGCGGCAGGGCCGCCACCCGTGGACTTTTCGTGATAGACTCGGCATGGACATGTGCTACACTAGACGCGACGGGCTCACGCCCGGGCAGCCTCCTGGTTTGTCTGTAATATGGAAGGCCGAGTCGGCCAAGGCACCGTGAAACTTGAGGCAGTTGCTACCAAGGTAGACGCCCTGGCCACGCAGGTCCCCGAGATCGCCGAGCGAACGGCCACCATCGCCGCCCAACCTGCTGGTAGGGCTAGCGATGACCCCGGCTCGACTCGCGGCTCCTGGGCAGTTGAGAAAGACTTTGGAATTAAGGGTTTGGTTGCAATGGCTGCGGCTCCTTGGCCGCTGTTTATTGCTTTAATTTATACATTTACAGCGTCAACCTTCTAGAGATGCCTAGAAACCTTGTCCTGCACTGTCGTTACAAGTATGGCAATGCAGTATGCGTTGTGCACATGGAACCTTCTAGACACCAGACGCCAAACTTAAGTCTGCCATGGTTATATCTTAACAACCCGTGGCAAGACTGCAACCATTGTGGCAACCATTTTGGCCAACGACATGAGTCGCGCCGGATTCATTGTCCGCATCCAGGTAATCAACATCACGTGCGGCAAACTGATATATTGCATAACAGAAAACCTGGACAGAATAATGCATACGTTTATTTCAATGTGTCGTTCCGACAGTATTTTCCCGAGCCCTGCCCAGCATCATTTGTAATGCTTTACAACTCCAGCACTTTTCTTTTTCATGTGGCAAAGATGGCCAGCGTACTCTTATCAGTCATTAACGGCCGCGCGGGCCATGCCATCATGAATAGCAACTACAACACCGACATAGTCTCAGAGGGTAATGCCCACTGAACATTATTATACAATAGGTAATCACTCCCGGGGAAAACCTACCAAGGCTGAAAACCCGTGGCGCGGGGCCATTCATGGCTCAACGCAACTCAACTAGTGCGAAGACTGACCCAGTGATAGCCTATTCATCGTGTGTCGCAGAAGCGGGTACTGTGCCTTAGCTGAGCTATACAGTTTAGTAAGGGCATCGGAGTAGTTCCTTTCGCCCGGTACATGCTGGGTACTGACACAATCAGAGAACTCCTTGACCCTGAGGAAGTCCAAGTCCCGGGTGCGGGCATAAGGGTTCTCAATGAAATCAACAACCGCCTGGCTGTCCGTGCGTATCACGCGACGGAGATGCGGAGTGGTGCCGCCCACCGCGAGAATCCAGCAAATGAGCGCGTGGAAGTAGGACAGCTCGCTCGCAGCCTCGCAGTATGCGCGCGCCTCAGCGGTGTCGGATCCCACATACACGCGGCGGTGCAAACGGGAATACCATGCAAAGATGGAAGACATCGTGGGTTGGTCAGCATTGCAAATGGTAGTGACAGCAGCGCACCTACCACGCATCTTGCATGGTGAGCACGCGGGCATCTAGGGAACTGTCGCAATAAGACACAAGCTCCACAGGCTTATCCCAGTCTACACCTTGTAACATCAACCCGGGTGAGGCCAGGAGGTACTGCACAATCACCGCACGGTCAATAAGGCACAGTACATTGTCAGGCAGTCGGCTAAGGACAGCCAAATCAGGGCTAGTGGTGCAGGCCAGCCAATTAAGCTTGCCACGCAATGTCCCACACTCAGACGCAAGAAGCGGCCCACTGCTGCTCATCACCTCCTTAACCAAATCCTGCACATAGCTGCCCTTGGGCTGAAGCAACATCGCCCACTTGCCATGCTCATCGTGATCCAGGACAGTGTCCATGCCCATGAACTGAACCACCTTGCCCGGCTCACGGAAAATAAGCTTGCCCACAGGGTACCTGGCATGCACAATGCTATAGGTAGAAGTCCGCAGGTGGAGGTTATTGGTCCTGAGGATACCCACTACACTACCCGGCCTCGTCTGCCATTACAGTATCTAGAGGACAGCTCGGATGAGGATTACATCCCCATCTAGTGCTTAACGGTTGGGGGATGAGTTAAAGCCCGACCGGCTCAGCTATGGCGGTCGGTCACGTTGAGCTTGGGATAAGGTGAACACAGAGAACTGCTGTCGGAGCTGACCAACCACTGGTTTATGTCTTAGCCAGCAAAGCCTATCCGGTTAGCCGTAACCGTAGGACAAGCTAGCCGTCCGTACTGACCCGGATAAGGCCCCGGACTGGGGCCTAGGTGGCGCCGGCCCTAGGCGCCGCCCTTAGACCGGTCGCCCGCATCGGACCGCCGGATTATAGCCGGCGGCTGAGCGGACGCTAGCGGAAGGCGTGCGGACGGACATGGGGAACTCAGAGCCAGATCCTAGGGCTCTAGAGTTACTCAACTCCGACATACTCTTTTGTTCTTTGATTAATTATCAAAATAATTACATCAAATGCAGACCATACAAAACCCTCTAAGGTAGGGAACTCAAGGGGGCCTCAAGGCCGTCAAAATCACCACGGTATCGACCCGCGCCCTTGTGATCACACATGAATAGTGATGTAATAAGTAGCGAGCAAAAAACCAACTATGCCACCAGACAAAAGGTGACCCATTTATTAGGACCAGTGACCCGCCGACGGGCCCAAGGCACCGTCCAACGTGGCTAGGGTATGGTCAGGACAAGCAAAAAAACTACCACCAAGATACTCGTGAATGCTATCAACACAGGGTGAGTTATGGCTGTATTCATAAAGCGCCCGAGCCGTAACCCTGTGGCAGTCATCCCGGACATGGCGACGTCCGAAGCAGCGCTCACAGCGTTGCTTGCGGTCAGTAGACGCCCCCTGCTGCCGCTTGGCCGGGGGATGATCACCCTGCTTGGCGTCGCCACCATGCCCGCGCTTGCGCCCTCGATCGCTGGCCCCCGTTGTTGCCGTGGCCGACGACCTTTTTCAGGATGGCCGTAAGCTCCGACCGCGTAATTGGAGCCTCTGCGCCTGAAGAAGAAGACGCGCCGGCATCCACCTTGCGCAGGGATGGCAGAGCAGCCGAGGCAGCCGGCTTGGACTGCGCACTCTTGAAGCATGAGATCAAATACAGCGTGCCCTCGTCGAAACTGACGTCACTCTTCTTTTTGAGTTCCGTCGCTATGGTCAGATGCACATCCGACGAGAGGTCGCATTTCTTGAGAAATCGATTGCACAGGAAAATGGGCTTGAGAGTATCTAGCAGCTTGTGCTTGTGCACGAAGACCTGGAAATCACGTGCAGCCCCGGGCAAATTTGCCTTATTAACTGCATAGCCCTCGGAGTCGTTGAAGGCTTGCTCGTCGGCCTTTTCCTTAGACCGCGACAAGTGGGCATCTAGACCGTTGTAAAAAACTTCCCAGGTTTGTTTGTTGTCGTCCGCAATGCGAACTAGATTGGCAATGTTTGGGTGCTTTGTTGTACTGCAGAATACTGCACGGAACTTGCCAATCAGCTCCGAATCTTTGTCTGCGCGTCCATCGCGCAGACGCTTGAGAGCAGCTAGAAAATCTGCTGCGTCGTCCGCCGTATAGTCGGCCGGTAGATCAGCGGGCACCTCCGTTTGCTTGAGAGGGCCGCGATTTAGTGCATCGTCAGCAGCAAGCATCAGATGCTTGAACTGCTGGGCCAGTTCAGGTTGCGCCACGAGGGTTTGCATCAACCTCGTGGCCTCGTCCGCACTAAAGCGTGGCAGGACGGACCCTGCGGCCTCGCCACTTGGCGTATCTGTGTGTTCGCCCGTGCGGCTCCGTGTACCGGAAGCCATCGGGATTTTTATGAATACCCGGCTCAGCTATGGCGGTCGGTCACGTTGAGCTTGGGATAAGGTGAACACAGAGAACTGCTGTCGGAGCTGACCAACCACTGGTTTATGTCTTAGCCAGCAAAGCCTATCCGGTTAGCCGTAACCGTAGGACAAGCTAGCCGTCCGTACTGACCCGGATAAGGCCCCGGACTGGGGCCTAGGTGGCGCCGGCCCTAGGCGCCGCCCTTAGACCGGTCGCCCGCATCGGACCGCCGAATTATAGCCGGCGGCTGAGCGGACGCTAGCGGAAGGCGTGCGGACGGACATGGGGAACTCAGAGCCAGATCCTAGGGCTCTAGAGTTACTCAACTGGATGATGCAGACGATATTTGTTTAAACTTTTGTGTAATTATTTTTCTAATGAGATTAGCATAGTACTCCGTGGCATGCCTTTGCGCATGACACGCAAGTACTTACTTACTTACTTACTTACTTACTTACAATGCTATGGAACCAGGCAATCCATTCACGCGGGCCAAAGCAATCACATGCAGTCATCCGCATGCACGAACACAAACACCAGCTCGCCCTTCCAGACGCCCACAAACAAGGAGGGGTCCAAGTCACTGTACACCATGCGAGCTGTGTCAAGGAGAAGGCGCTCTAGGCTCAGGCGCCAAGCCCGTGGACCAGCCACGGTCCCATCAACCGCCTTTATCAACCGCATAAACTTCTTTCCTACAAGAGGCTCCCAGATTTTTGGTGTCCTAACATAGAGGGGTGTGGTGCCATCCCATAGCCGAGCACTTTCATTGGCATCCCCGTGGAGGTAGGCCTTTGAAAAATCTAGCACAGCGGACCCATGTGGCATGCCCCTATTCAAGCGCCCTAGATGAAAGCACACTACCATGCGCCACGTATCTTTGTTTAAACCTGGCGCAGTCAAGGCTGAAGGGGGCAGGTCAGAAGATCCAGAAAACTCTAGCACTACAGGTCTAGCGAATTCTACTTTCCTATCAGTGCCCGGGACGGGCTTCATCTGAAATGTCCACTTAAAGCGAAGCAATCTGCCATCCCTCGGTACAACGTCCACAGGCTCCACACACCCCAGCCCTAGCCATCGTTCCCCCGCAGCCAAGATGGCACCTTGGGTATTGTCTAGACCCTCCTCAGTCGAGACGTGCCTGGCTACATCAAAGAAGGACATGGGGCTCTCTTTAGCAAAGTCATGAAAATTAAGCCCCAAGCTTTCAGGGGTAAGGGCCTTAGGGGTAATGAGATCACGGGCAGGAGGCAACTCAGAATCATTGTACTCTACCCCTTTCAGGGCTGCCACCATAGGCAAGGAGAGGCCCCTAGTCGCTACATCAAGGGAGAAATTGTTTAATCTCAGGTAACCGAATCCCGCTCGAGACAACTGTGTGCTACTAACTGTGACCCCGGGTAGGGACAAGAATGGCTGCCCCAAAAGTGCTGGGCCCTCGTATCCCTCCACCACACACATAGGCGTCTCAACACCCAGGATCTCTAGTGGGATCTCCCCCAAGACCTTGTAAGACCCCGACCTAGCAAAGTCAGTGACCTGGGTCCACCGGGAGGGAAACAAGGGACAATCATCATCTACACAATACTCCCCAATAATGGAGACCTGGGCTTGGGTGTCTACGAGAAGCCCACACTGAAGTGACCAAGTGGCCGAGAGTGAGGAAATCACAGCGATGCTCGGGTCAAGCTGAGGTGGTGCACTGCCCATTGCACAGGTTGGGTTGCGAAGGGAAGCAAGCCCCATGGTATTGTCTCGGCGCCTCAGCCCTAGCACAATCTTGTTCAGCAAACCACCACGCCCCTGGCTAGGCTGACTAACGGCAGCCGGATCCTGGCTAACGGCAGGAGTAAAGCCCGCCCTACTACCCTCGCGCAGGTCAGCAGGGGGCTCGCTCATTACGCCTCGAACATCCTCCGCTAGAGCCCGCACGTCCCCATCATCATCTACGTCACCATCGTCCTCGCTATTCCCCACAAAGACATCCATAGGGTCAGAGGCAGGCAGAGAACGAGGGGGAGAGGTGGGAACATCACCTGGCTCTCGCACGAAGTGCGCCACGTCCGCGTAGTAGTGGAGAAGTCGCTCCCATGCGCTCGTGTGCGGCAGGTAAGGCTTGAGTCTGCTCCAGGGAATGTGGTGTTGCTTGCCCTGCAAGGACACAATCGCCTTGCGTACATGCACGTCCACAGCCTCCACAGTGGCTGGGCCCTCCCATTGTCCCCTCTTGCCAAAGGAGCCCTCATCATGAATCCAAACCTGGTCCCCTACGCTATAGGCGGTAACCGGCCTACGCATATCCCTTCGAACCAGATTGGCAAACTTTTGCTGCAAATGCTGTGCCCATTCCTCCTCTACTTCAGGCAGGTAGTGGCCATGCTGCAAGCCCTCTGCAGTGATAACACAATTGCGCGAAGGCACTGAAAGGAGCACACGGCGGTTTAGGCATGCAGAAATATGCAAAGCCCACACTAAACGGGAAGCATAAGAACCAAGAGCAGCCTCACCGTTCCGCCGTGCAGCTTGTTTAAATTCCTGCACAGCACGTTCCACCAAACCTTGCCCTTCATGGTCTTGACGGCCCACTGTCCGGAGGTACTCAAACCCCGGCTTGCCCTCAAAGCATGCGAACTGCCTGTCCATTTGTAGTGACTCAATAGGAGAGAAAAACGCAGAGAGAATGTCAATAGCCTCCGCCAAATCTTCCGCTGACTGACCCCGCAGCGGGATGACTGCTACATTATGAGCATACCTATCTATGGCTATGAAATAAGGGAGAAACGCCCAGAACAGTACGTCGCCTACAATCTGCCCTTTGCATGCGGAGGGATGCTTAGCATGGTGGCGGGGAAGCTTTGGCCCAGTAGCCTGACACACAGGACAATGCGCATAGCAATCTCGACATGCTGCCAAAAGCTCTGCCCCACCCAGTGCATTTGCAAATTTATAAGCATTTGTGCCATGGCCAAATAATGTGTGCAGACGAGAGGCAATTCCGTAAATAGAAACAAGCTTTTCATTACCATCAGTTACGGGTACACTGTCCGATAAATCTTGTGCTGCCCCTTGATTCTCATTTGCCAATGGCCGCTCCGCTGGGCTAGACTGCAGAACCCTATCACTGTCGAATACGCCCTGTCCTGGGCCGTCTAGTTTCCCTGCTGCGCCTGCTGCGCCTGCTGCGCCTGCTGCGCCTGCTGGGACGAACCCAGCGCATGCTCCGACGAGGCCTCCTAATGGGCCCGGCCCTACCCTCGTCGGCAGTGGCATCGTTTTTCTTGTCCGGCTGCCTGCCGGACTTGCAAAACCTGGCCTTGTGGCCTGGCTTGTGGCATTTGCCACACAAATTGGTCGACAGAGGAAAATTCTTGTTGGCATTGCAGCTGTCACGGTTGTGGCCAGTGCCCTGGCACCTCGGGCACTTCTCGCGTCTGTCGCCCTCCCCAAAACAGCACTGATGCTTGCTGTTCCCGCGGGCTTGGTGGCAGATCCCCTTCCCGCCAATTCCTGTGCCGCGCCACCGAGGGCGAAGGCCTCCCGGATGGCAGTAAAGCTGGCAGCCCTGCTTTCCAGCTTTTCCTTTGTCAGGACGGGAGCCAAGCCTTGGATACTGCTGTCAGTAATCACACCACTGGCGAGGGCCTTGCCCAGGAAAAGCACGACGCTGAAATCATCTGGAAAAGTCAACGTAGTGTCTTCCAGCATCCTCTCGAATGCCAGTGTCGCCTGGACCGGGTCGCCCGACACCTCAAAAGTGAGGATCCGCATCATATCTTTGATCGACTTGAGCAGGCCCTCGGGCACCAGGAGTTCCTTCAAACGGCTGTAAAAGTCCGCCCACTCCATCTTCTTCTCGTGGGCAATCCGGATCAAATCACGGACGGCCGGCATTCCCGACGAGCCGTGTCCACTGAATCGCAACGTAGCAACGTGGTCGTTGTCCAGGAAACTCACTGTCTTCGCGTACCAGTACCCCAGGCCGTCGTAGTAGTCCTTCTTCTCCGGGTCCTTGCTGCCGGGTGGCAGCGGCTTGGGCAGCAAACGCATTGCCAATTCGTGCTGCTTTAATTTGTTCATTTCCTTCTTGTCCTGTCCAGTCAGGACAATGGCGTCAGTCTCAGCGCTTGCTGCAGCACGGCTACGAGCCATGGAAAAAAATGTGTGATTAAGAGTACGAGTTGAGAAAGACTTTGGAAGGGTTTGGTTGCAATGGCTGCGGCTCCTTGGCCGCTGTTTATTGCTTTAATTTATACATTTACAGCGTCAACCTTCTAGAGATGCCTAGAAACCTTGTCCTGCACGGCTGTCGTTACAAGTATGGCAATGCAGTATGCGTTGTGCACATGGAACCTTCTAGACACCAGACGCCAAACTTAAGTCTGCCATGGTTATATCTTAACAACCCGTGGCAAGACTGCAACCATTGTGGCAACCATTTTGGCCAACGACATGAGTCGCGCCGGATTCATTGTCCGCATCCAGGTAATCAACATCACGTGCGGCAAACTGATATATTGCATAACAGAAAACCTGGACAGAATAATGCATACGTTTATTTCAATGTGTCGTTCCGACAGTATTTTCCCGAGCCCTGCCCAGCATCATTTGTAATGCTTTACAACTTGGGCAGACCTGCTCAAGAGCCAGGCATCCTCTACCACAAGGTCCTCGTCCTTCCTGTTCTCACGTATGGGGCCGAGACGTGGACCCTCACCGCCGACCTGGCCCGCAAGCTGGACGGCGCGGTCACCAGCATGCTGCGTTCCATTTTCAGAGTAGGATATGCTGCTCATGTCCGCAATGAGGACCTGTACCAGGGCATGCCATATATCACCAGCACCATTAAGCAGCGGCGCCTGCAGCTAGTAGGGCACCTAGCTCGCACCAACCAGGTAGACACCTCACGTGGCCCCCCCGCAGGACTGCGACCAGCCCAGCCTGCAGCCGGCTGCCACCTCCTGACGTGGGCCGGGCCCCCTGATAACATTAGACGCCGCAAGGCCCGCACCTTCAAAGAACAGCTATAGTAGAGGACATGGGGGGCCTATAGGCCTCTCTGTGATTTGGAAGAAGATGATGGACAAGGCCAAGTGGGCCCAGGTCATAGAGGACAACGAGCCCCCCCCAGTGGGGAAGCGCCCGCGGGTGCGATCCCGTGGGAGGCACGCCAGACAGCTCCCCTATAGGGCATCGTTAGGCTGTCTAGATAGATGTTGTAGGTAGAATGCTGTTAGATAGATGTAGTATGTAGCCGATGTAGATAGATTAGACCGGTAGGAATGTTTGCACCCATCCATCCATCCATCGGGGTTAATGCTCCGTGACTCCCCAACGGGAGCACGAGTCTAGTTAATTAATTAATTAATTAATCGTCTACCACGACCGCCATCACCATGCACCAACTGGCTCCAGGAGCTGGAAGACACGCGCCGCGAGGCCGCTGACCGCGACCGTCGCCGCTGCCGGGTCATCCTCAGGCGCTTCGACATGCCGCCAGAGAAGACCCCAGACTCTCTTCTCGACGAGCTGAAGAAACAGCTCTTGGCGTGCATTGAGCTGCCAGGTGCGACACTGCAGGGTGCCTACCGCCTGCCCCATCCACGGGCCAAGCCGGCTGGGCCCCCTCCATGCAGTGGTCCTTACCTTCAGCGACATCACAGCCCGATCGAGTTCGGTTCCTCTCTCGCCGCAAGAAGAGCGGTGGACACCTCCTGGCCGGGTCGCTTGATGACGACCTGACGCCAGCCCAGCAGCAGCAACGCCGCGATCAGTGGCCCGACTAGATCCGCCATGCACAAGACCCGCAACCCCGAGAAGCCCCAAGTGTACTGGCGGGGCAGGGACCTTTATGTCAACAAGAAACTGTGGAAGCCCCCCCGGGCTTCCCCGGGATAGAGCACTCAAGCTAGTTGTCGAGCTGGGGGCAATCGATTATATGGGATAGCTTATAGGCATTACAGCACTTAAAACGTTAGTAGCGCACAGCCGCCACAGCGTTATAGTACCTTCAATTAGCTCTGGCACCTTGTGGTCATCAGCTTGCGCCTTAATTAGCCGACGTCTTGAGCCCACCTCACATTTGTAGCATAATTAGCTATTATGCGTCAGCCTACCTATATTATGGTATTGCACTGGTTGTATTGCACCCACAGTGTTGCGCCCCGGCATGATGCACCATGCCGTGGAGAGAGCGCTCTGTGGCCTGCCCACTTGCGGCAGTGAGAGAAGCTAGGGAGTAGGGCGCCCTCCCTCCTTCTCGCTGTGTATACAGGGTTGAAGGTTCCTTTACTCTGTATTGGCACTCACACGCGACGCAGTCGCGTGCTTACTAATTATTAAATTATGGAGGCAGATGGTACGCAAGGATAGATGGCAAGTAGTGATCAATGAAGGAGACCACCCCCAAGTCTGTGGGAGCTCCGCGTGTGACCGCGTATGGCATTCATAGCGATTCGGGCCGTGGTGCCCACACCCCTGTAACTAGGACCTAGATAGCTTACACCATCCATTCCATCCCAGCCACAAGCCACGAGGTAGCCATGGCTGACGGCGGAGCTCATAACTTTCACGTTTGAGCACGGAATTCAGCCGTGAATATCACTATCGCTTCGCCTTTCTAAGACGCACATGCTGATATAATTTTCCGAATCTAAAACGCAATAAATGACGAGCAAACGCCCCTTGACGCACCGCAGTTTAGCGGATGCGCTCGGCCATGAAAATACGTCCGTGCAGCTCAGGCTGCAGCTTCGCCCTCAGGTCCGGCAGGCAGCGGTGACACTAGTCGTGCACTGGTGGTCGCCCAGCAACCTCCCGGGCTCAATGCCTCGCCATCGGCATCGCCTGACCCGAAACGCACCCGCTCAGCCGACGAAACAGGAGGGTCTTCACGCCCCTCAGAACCGCGCTTTCGGCCCCAACCTTTCCAGGTCGATGATCATGACTGGACCAACATGTCTCCGAGCGATGAGCACTATCCATAGCATCCTCTTCGGGGACTACGCCTCGCTTTACGACCTGTGCCTCCATCTCCACGACAACAATCGCCTCCGCCTCCCGGACGACCGCCGCTGGAACAACATCAGCATGCTGTTCGGGTGCCCACGCCCCCAACTCCAGCACACCATCCTCAACTCCCTTCTCCAGCGCTCTGACGGCGAGATCTGGGCTCCATCCATCTCCGTCCCCACACTTCGAGCTCCATATGATTCCTTACGGAAGCCTTTCAGCAGCACGTACGTGACCCCCCTTGCTGCCGACGTAGCAGCAATGGGTGGCACGCTGGCTACTGAACTTCCTCACATTTCGATCACCACCGCCGCCTCCAACTCAGCTGCCATTTCCGCCTCCACTGCCGACATCAAAGCCCAGCTCCTCGATCGACCTCGACCAACGCCTTCAAGCCACCGCCACCGCCCTTGAGTGCTTGCATGACACCGCCGGCCTCATCACCGCCCAGGCGGTGAAGGACATCGCCGCCCAGCCAGCACCTGCTGGCCCGGCCGGCGATGCTCCCTCCACCTGGGCGGACTTGCTTAAGCACCTCTACCACCTCCACCGACCATCGCGGCACAACTCAAGCAACAAGCCCTCGACCTTAATTCGCGATCGAGCTAGGAGGCCGACATCACCAAGCGCAGCCACAATGTCATCGTCAAGCACTTCGACCAGCCGGCAGGTGATACCTCCACGAGCCTTCTCGAGGTATTTAAATAAGCACGCCATTTAAATTGCCCCCATGCAACTCACTGGTGAGCTGCGGATGTCGGCTGTCCGCCTCCCCCGCGCGCGGGGTAAGGCTGGCCCGGCACCCGTGCTCCTCACCTTTAAGTACATGGCGGACAAGCTGGCGTTCCTTAAATGCCGCAAGAAGCTCTCGGAGACTCGCTTCACGCTGGACGACGGCTTGACCCTGGCCCAGCAACAGCGGCGACGCGAGCTATGGCCGACCTACCTTCAGCTCCGGCAGATCAGCGCAAGGGGGAAGCCGGTATACTGGAGGGGGGCGGTCATCCACGTTGACCACAAGCCCTGGCAGTGGCAGCCCCCTTCTGCCACCTCAGACTAGGGAATATATACCAGTACCGTAGTGGCTGAAATCACATTGCGAATTAATCTTTTCGAATGAACCCCCGAAAAGTGCTAAAATAATACTTCAATTTACCCCGTAAAGTATGAAAACCGGAAGGCGCTACACCTGTTTCTGGCTGCAGGCCGCGGCGCAGCTAGATGAAGTGGAGCGCCGCGCTTGCCGCGCCGCGCCGCGTCGCGCCAGATTGAGAACGCGTTCAATTAGGGGCCCTGTTAGCACTGATTAGGGCCTTATGTCATACTGGTACTCACTTTATCGTCAGATAGGAACTGCGCTTGGTGGGTAATTAATCAACTTGATAGGTTAGAATCCAAGTCAGACACTGAACTGTCAGATAGGAACTGCGCTTGGTGGGTAATTAATCAACTTGATAGGTTAGAATCCAAGTCAGACACTGAACTAGGTGCCCTAATATAGACAAGCTCCCGGGCTCGAAGTTTACCTAACCCGGGCTGAACTTTCCCCGTAAAGTGTCAAAACCATGCAAAAAAACCCTCGAAAAATTATTTATTCGCAATGTGATTTCAGCCACTACGGTAGTGTAGATTAGTCAGGCTTAGCCTATAGCATGTGGCCCACGCGCATGTGCGCCCATAATGGCCCCCATGGATGTTGCCTTCAGAAATTATTTAGCCAAGCCATGCCTATAATGGGACCCCCATGGATGTTGCATTAAGAATTTAGCCATGCTATGCCTATGCAGAGAGATGCTCTCTGTCGAGGAGCCATGCCCTAGTAGATCTTGTATAGCCATGTTGATCTTCCCCACCATACACCTATGACGGGCTCCGGCCCCTTAGCTGGGAGTTGCCCGAGACTCTGGGTGGTGCAGGTGCCCTAGTGCACCTAATTAATTAATTAATTAATTAATTAACTAGACTCGTGCTCCCGTTGGGGAGGCGCGAAGCATTAACCCCGATGGATGGATGGATGGGTGCAAACAGTCCTACCGGTCTAATCTATCTACATCAGCTACCTACGACATCTATCTAACAGCATTCTAACAACAACATCTATCTAGACAGCCTAACGATGCCCTAGGGGAGCTGTCTGGCGTGCCTCCCACGGGTTTGCACACGCGGGCGCTTCCCCACTGGGGGGGGCTCGTTGTCCTCTATGACCTGGGCCCACTTGGCCTTGTCCATCATCTTCTTCCAAATCACGGAGAGGCCTAGGCCCCCCATGTCCTCTACTAGCTGTTCTTTGAAGGTGCGGGCCTTGCGGCGTCTAACATCAGGGGGCCCGGCCCACGTCATGCAGGAGGTGCCGGCCAGGCTGAGCTGGTCGCAGTCCTGCGGGGGGGCCACGTGAGGTGTCTACCTGGTTGGTGCGAGCTAGGTGCCCTACAAGCTGCAGGCGCCGCTGCTTAATGGTGCTGGTGATATATGGCATGCCCTGGTACAGGTCCTCATTGCGGACATGAGCAGCATATCCTACTCTGAAAATGGAACGCAGCATGTTGGTGACCGCGCCGTCCAGCTTGCGGCCGGCCAGGTCGGCGGTGAGGGTCCACGTCTCGGCCCCATACGTGAGAACAGGAAGGACGAGGACCTTGAACAGGTCCTGTTTCTCGATCTTGCCCAGGGGCTTGCGCCACAGGGCCCGGTACTGGCGTAAAGCGTGCCAGGCGAGGGAGATGCGATGGTCCACATCGACCTCGCAGCTGGGGAGCAGGCTGCCCAGCAGCTTGACGCGGTCCCGATACAGGACTTGAGAGCCATCGAGGAGATAGAGGGGTGGCGGTGAGTGGGTGAGCCCAACCGCCAGGGCCTCTGTCTTCTTGCTGACCTCAAGCCGCCCCACTGCCCGAGCCTCGATAGCCAGGCAGTCAAGCCATGTCTGCACGTGCCCAGTGTCCTCGAAGAGGGTGGTGTCGTCTGCGTAGATGATGTCTGCCAGCCGAATCTCCGTGTCCGCTCCGCCATGCCAGAATTTGTTAGCAACCTGCATCCCTGGTTCCCTACCCACGATGCGGGCAAATCGCTTGCGCGCCTGAATCATTATGTATTCGACCACAATAATGAACAGGTAGGGCGACAGCACGCAGCCCCTGCCACACACCCTTCTGTAAAGGGCATGGTGGCGTGGTCCCGTAAGAAGTGCGCACCGAAGTGGTGGACCCTTCAATAAAGTTTGCGGATGACAGCAATCAGGGGGCGGGGGATCCGGAACAGCTCGAGGATGTCCCAAAGCGCAGGCCAGAAAACCGAATCGAAGGCTTTGATGAAGTCCACCAGCACAAGGTGCAAAGGGGACTCACCAGGCTGAAGGCGTTGCAGTTCCTCCACCAGTCGGCGAGTAGCGAAGAGCGCCTGTACCGTGTTGCGACCTGAACGGAAGCCGTGCTGAGTCTCGCTGAGGTGACCGTCCAGGGCCGTGCGCAGGCGGTTCAGGATGAGCCGCATAAGAAGCTTGAGGGGGGCACTTTGGATGCACACCCCCGTCTGTAGTTGCCGGGGTCGGCAGGCGACCCCTTGTTCTTGTACAGCATCGTGCGAAAACTGTGTTGCCAGGCCGCTGGAGGTGGTTGCGACGACAGCAGAAGGCGGTTGCAGATGTCCCGGAAGAGCAGCATAACACCTGTGTCCTCGAATTCGGAGCACGAGACGGTCGGTGATCAGATTCCACCGTGCTGACAGAATCGATCTTGCAGGACGCGAGCATTGACAACTGAGGGGCGCTGCCGGAGCCCGACGTACGCAGATATAGTCAAGGCACACCACCCGATCCGACCGGGCCCAAAAATACCTAGAGCAAGTGTTGTTTACATTCCCACCCTTGCAGGAAGTAGCCTAGAATGTATTATAGGCCATCTGCCCCTTCTCAAGGGCCATGTGCTATACAGATACTCCCAACGGAGTTATGTTCCTAATTAATTAATTAATTAACCAATCAATTAATTAATTAATTAATTCCATCCCATGTTCCCCTCCCACTGAGGACTTATGCTCACGTGACGCAGTCACGTGTCTATTAATTAATTAACTCTTAAACCGTTCTCGCGCCGTTTTCGTGGTACCAGTTGAAGTCCTACCACTCTAACGGACTGAGTTTGTGCGCCTACCAGGCGCCGCGCCAATAATAATTTAACGGTCAAACCTGGGGGGATCGAAAGATCTAGACGTCAGCTTTCCGTAGAGCACTTCAGACCGTACTTTGGACACCTGGCCAGGGAGATATGCTTGAGCAAAGTTAGGGGGGTACCATGGTCCAACGGGACCGACGTGCAGGAAAAATATTGACGCGCACGGCTATGGCGGTGCAAAGAACTGACTGGTACGAGAGAATGGCTTGACGTATTGGACTCAAATTTTGTAGGCATGATTCTTAGATCCTAAAAATTGAATATCCCTAGCCATGGAAGGTTCGGAGATACGTAGATGGGTCTCGGGGTGCTGGTCGGCGCAGCAAATGACGTTAGCGGCCAGGCAGTGATGGTGCGAGTGCTGCATGTTGCTAGGCCGAATTTTCCCAGACATCTGCGCATCGATCAATTTAGTACGTTGTTCCAAACAAGATTTATTAGCATTGGCAGCCAGTAAAGGCTCGAGGCTACGTCCATGACTCTGGCGTGCTGGCTCGCGCAAGAAAGGTAATCTGCTGTACCGACCTGGTACGTTCTAGCCTCCAAGCGTGTTCTATTAGCCGTATATAGTTGTATTATCGTTTAAAGCTAATATCAGAGTTATTACCGAGGGGTTGTGATTGTCTTTTTGTTGTTTTGCTGCCTCTACGCATCGGCTTGTCATGGTTGGGGAATACCATCAGGTCAAGCAGATTTTGGACCATGTTTGGTCACCGTTAGCTGACGCTGCAACGGAAATAGCGAGGTAACGATTGTTATCGGTCACTAATATGGTAACGTTGATTACCCAATGCTTTTCCTTGGTCAAGCACCCCGAGACAAGTTCTTTTCTGACCAGTGTTAGGCGTGGCTTCTTGTTTTGCTGGCCAACGCCCACCTTCTTGTTTTGCATCCATTGCATGTGAAAATCGTGGAGATACCCATAACCTGTTTGCATGGGAGCATTATACCAACTTATTCCTATTGTTTTATTCATTGTTTACAAGAACATGGAGGTGTTTTGTCGTTCATTGGGTGTGTTAGTGATGTAGCTCCTTGCCACCCTTTGTACGCGCGCTTTAGGCCTTGATATGAGCCTTACACCTATTGTATAGCATGAGCTTGTGTCTTATATGCTGGACATGGTGTTGGCATTGCTTTTGTGGCCATCTAGTTGTTGTTTTGTGCCACTTTGGGATAGGAAACCTATACGGCAGTTCTAGCAACCGTCCCAAAATAGCTTGCACCGTTATAACGGTCTGAGCTATTTTGGGCTGTTTGCTAGCTAGCATGTGCAGTTCTGTGACATTTCATGCTGTGAATGCATTGATGGCATGCCTGTGATTCTAATAAACTGCCTTTAAAAGGCCAGGGCCACCTGATTTGTGTAAATGGTCTATAATGCATTATATATGTCTCCAACCCCATGTGCACCGTACCCCCCTGGGGGGGGTGCTATTTATAGCATGCATGGGGCATAGATATGTGACCAACCAAATTTCCCAAACATTATTTGATATAAAAGCATGCTTGGTTCCAAGGGTGGGCCAGAAAATGTTATTTGGCTAGTTACTCTCAGGCGCACAAAGATACCCAAACTCAGTCCGTTTCGGTGGTTCCAGTCCAGACGGTTGAAGAGTTAATGGACAGCAAACGCAACTCGACGAATCGCAGTTGGAGGCTGCAATGAGCCACGCAAATACGCCTGCAGCCCCAGCTGCCGAGTTCCGCCTCCCGGCCTCCCAGGCAGCGCGGTGCAACCCTAGCCAAGCGTCATGCAGTGGTTAATTCACTCGGCTGCTCGTGAACGCGGCCTTGCCATATATATCGGCCCGTTAGGCGTTTCCATTGGTCTTATCGTAGTATAGAGCTTTGACATGGCTCTGTATATAGGTTTATAGCTGGGCGTTTGTTTTGGTTTGAGTGATTTCACTCTGCTGTAAGTAATTATATTTTTAATATATATCGGCATCGCCCGAAACCAAACGCAGTCGCCCATGCATCCGCGGTTCGCGAACCGCGTTTCAAGCCCAAAACCTTCAATGTGGACGATTACGACTGGTACAACATTGCCCCGTGCACTGTGCACATGCTCTGTCCAGAGTGCATTTTCGATACGGGGATTACTACGCCTCGCTCCTTGATGAGCTGTGCCTCCACCTTCACAGCATCAACCGTCTTCTCGAGCCAGATGGCCGTGCGCAGGCTTCAAAACCGAGATCTGCTGCTGCATGACGGGCCTCAACTACAACCGGCCCGACCTTCAGCACCTGATTCTCTGCTCCCTCCTCACGATCGAAGTCTGACGGCGAGATCTGGGCTCCATCCATCTCCGCATAGATCTACACTCCGCTCCATCCTTACGGAGGCCATCCAGCAGCACGTGACCTCCCTTGCCGCATGCAGATGTGGCAGCAATGGGAGGCACGTTGGCTGCTGAGCTCCCTTACATTTCCACCACCGTCACCTCCACCTCCACCCTCCTCGCCTCCACCTCCACTGCCGCCTCCTCCTCCACCGCCGACATCAAAAGCCAGCTCCACGACATCGACCAGCGCCTCCACGACCACGCCATCGCCATCGAATGCTTGCAAAACACCGCAGGCATCACCGCCCAGGCGGTGAAGGACATCGCTGCCCAGCCGGCATCTGCTGGCCCGGCCAGCGATGCTCCTCCCACCCAGACCTGGGCGGACCTGCTCAAGCACCACTCCACCACCACCACCTCCACCATCGCGGCACAGCTCAAGGAACAAGCCCTCGACCTCCGCGAGGAGGCCGACTGCACCCAGCGTAGCCACAAGGTCATCGTCAAGCACTTCGACCAGCCGGCAGATGAGACCTCGACGACTCTTCTCACGGCATTCAAGTGCGACATTCTAGCCCCCTCGCACATCACTGGTGAGCTGCGGATGTCGGCTGCCCGCCTTCCCCGCGCGCGGGGTAAGGCTGGCCCGGCTCTCCTGCTCCTCACCTTTAAAGTACATGGCGGACAAGCTGTTGTTTCTTAAAAACCGCAAGAAGCTCTCGAGGACTCACTTCACGCTGGACGACGACCTGACCCTGGCCCTGCAACAACGGCGACGCGAGCGGCCATGGCCGACCTACCTCCAGCTCCGGCAAAGCGCAGGGGGGAAACCGGTATACTGGCGGGGGGACGTCATCCACGTCGACCACAAGCCCTGGCAGGCACCCCCTGCCACCCCAGTCTAGGGAATATAGCAGTAGTGTAGATTAGTAATAAGGCTTAGCGCCTACCACGCGGCCCCAGTGCATGTGCGCCCATAATGGCCATGGATGATGCGTTTAAGAATTTAGCCACGCCCTGCCTATAATGGGACCCCCATGGATGACGCATTAAGATTCAGCTCAGCCCTGCCTGTATAGAGAAACACTCTCTGATGCATGAGATCCCATGCCCTAGCTCTAGCTTGTATAGCCATGGCTTCCCCCCCCATGACAGGCTCCCCTTAGTTGGGTTGAGCTCTGAGACTCTGGTGGTGCAGGTGCCGGCCTTGGTGCACCTAGAGCAAGTGTCGTTTATTATACATTCCCACCACCCTTGCAGGAAGTAGCTTAGAATGTATTAAAAGCCATATGCTCCTTCTCTGGGATATGTGCTACATATTAATTAATTAATTAATTAATAGACACGTGACTGCGTCACGTGAGCATAAGTCCTCAGTGGGAGGGGAACATGGGATGGAATGGATTAATTAATTAATAGACACGTGACTGACATAAGTCCTCAGTGGGAGGGGAACATGGGATGGAATGGATGGTTTAAGCTATCTAGGTCCTAGTTACAGGGGTGTGGGCACCGCGGCCCGAATCGCTATGAATGCCATATACTTGGTCACACGTGGAGCCCCCACAGGCTTGGGGGTGGTCTCCTTCATCACTACTTGCCATCTATCCTTGCGCACCATCTGCCTCCATATTACAGACAAACCAGGAGGCTGCCCGGGGGTGAGCCCGTCACGTCTAGTGTAGCACATGTCCATGCCGAGTGTATCACGAAAAGTCCACGGGTGGCGGCCCTGCCGCGCGCGGCCGGGGGCACGCCAGGTGAGGACATATCGCCCAGGCTGGGCGGGCTTGGTGCCAGCTAGTCTATCTGATGTATCTACCTGATCTGTGCGGGCCAGGTGCCCGGCTAGGCCCAGGCGCCTGTGCCTAATAATGTGGGAAACATAGGGCAAATCAGCGTACAAATCCTCATTACTAATGTGCAAACCAAAGGGGATGTTAAGGGCCTTGCGCAGCATCTTGGTGACGGCGCCGTCGAGTCGTTGCTCCAGCTCCTGCATCAGTGTCCACGTCTCGGCGCCGTAGGTCAGGATCGTCAGAATGACGACCTTGAAGAGGTCACGCTTGACGATCCGGGGTAGGGCGGGGTTGCTCCACCAGCGGCGGTGGTCATGGAGGTGCGCCCACGCCATGCCGATCCGTGTCGTCATGTCGTCCTCGCAGTCGGGAAGCCAACTGCCGAGCAGCTTGAAGCGGCCTGAAGGAGGGTAGTTGACCTCGGCATCGTCTAAGAGGCGGAGTGTGGGTGGGGGCCCTGCCATGCCGAGGGCCAGGGCCTCCGTTTTGGGGCTGATTTCTAGACCAACCGCCCGAGCCTCGAGCGCCAGGCAGTCCAGCCAAAGTTGGGCAGACTCCGGCTTCTCGATGAGCGTGATGTCGTCGGCATAAATGAGGTCAGCTAGTAAATTCTGCTTGTTAGTCGGCCCCCCTTCCCCAAGCTCGTTCGTGATCGCTAGGCCAGGGGCACGGCCTGCAATGCTAGCAAAGCGAGCACGTGCCTGGCGCATAACATAATCCACTACAATAATAAACAGGTACGGCGACAGGACGCAACCCTGCCAGACGCCGGTCTGCAGTGGGCATGGCGGGGTAATGCCGTGTTGAGTGCGCACCGAAGTGGTCGACCCCTCATACAGCGTGCGGATGACGGTAATCAGGGGAGTGGGGACGCGAGCGCGAGCAAGTACAGCCCATAGAGCGTCCCAGAGGACAGAATCAAAAGCCTTGATGAAGTCGACGAAGATCAGGATGGCGGGAAACTCACCAGGTTGCAGGAGAGCGATTTCCTCGAAGAGGCGACGCGCGACGAAGATGGCCATGACGGTGTTGCGCCCAGGACGGAAGCCCATTTGACTTTCCCCAAGGTGACAGTCGAGAGCAGAACGAAGGCGGTTGAGGATCATGCGCATGAACAACTTAAGTGCGGCGCTCTGGATGCAGACTCCTCTGTAGTTGGCGGGGTCGTCAGGGGAACCTTTGTTTTTGTACAGCATAATACGGTAGCTGTGCTGCCACTCAGGAATCGGCGGCGCGTCGGCAAGCAGGATCCGGTTGCAGACGTCAAGCAGGAACCCCGTGAGCGCCGTCAGCTTAATCACCGGGGCTGGGAGCTGGTCAGGTCCAACGGCGGCATAGAAGCGGAGTTGCTTGGCGGCGGTGCTCAGCTCGAGCTCGGTGAACGGCGGGAGCTCGTTGGGGTCGGCCAGGGGTTCCGTCAGGGCTGGGTACGTGTAGTCCTGCTCAGCGGCGGGCGGCGTGGGCGGCGCAGGGACGTCCGCCGGTGCTACTGCCAGGCGTGCGGCCGCCAGAGGGCCAAGCGGCGGAGGCGGCGGGGGGCGCCGAGCAGCCGGGACTGGGAGGAATACCACTGGTCGAGCTGCTGCTGCGGTGAGCCAGAGAGCGTCCGCGGCGCCGGCTGCGCGCCGCCGGCGGGCCGTTGGGCGTGACGCAGGCGGGTCCAGGCGTACTTGCCGTGCTGGTCCTTGAGGTGGGCGAAGTACTCGCGGACATGAAGGTCCTCCTGCTCCTTGGTCGCCTGCCGGATGGCCGAGTGGTAATCGGCTTTGAGGCGGGCGGGGTCGCTGTTGTCGCGCAGGGCTTGCCGGGCCTGGATGACGGCGGGGAGCCGGTGCAGGCTGGTGAAGCGGGGCGGGCGGCGGGGGGGCAGTAGGGCCCCGGCCGCGGGCAGCTTGTCAGCGAGGTGCCGAAGGGCCGATGCCGGGCCGGCAGCGAACAGCTGGGCGTGGCTGGCCGGGATGTCCAGCGCGTCGACGAACGCCTCTGCGGCGCGCTTGTGGGCGCGTTTTTCAGGGAAGTCCTCCAGAGCGTCGTCAGATTTCTCGAGCAACTGAAGTGTGCGCAAATCAGGTGGTGCCACGTGCTTACGAAAGGGCGAGGGGAATCGCAGGCGGATGCGGGCGGTGACGATGCGATGATCGGAGCGCACCAGGGGGATCACATGCGAGCGAGCAGCTAGTACAGATCCTTGATGACGCTTGCGCATTACAACATAGTCAATGCAGCGTTCAGTGCCAGTTGGCGAGGTGTGTGTGACCAAAGCATCTGGACTATGTGGAAAGCGGGTGTTGGCAGTGACCAAATCGCATGTCGTAAGCAAATCAGCAAAAAGTTCAGTGTTGGCATTGGAGACCGTACCGTTGGGGGCGTGCTGACATCCGCCAGTACCCGGTGGTAGCGTGGCGTTGGCGTCCAGCAGCAGAGCGAGGTAGTTGCGACCAGGGATGCCGTTCGCCAGGTTCTCCAGCGCTGCAAAGAAGTCCTTGCGGTCTTGTTCTGGGTGGCCGGAGTGGGGTGCGTAACCAACGCCCACCGTCAGGGCGTAGGTCGAGTGGCCCTCCATCGAATGAAAAGTGGCCACGAGGAGCCGAGCGTTGACCAGCTGGGGTTCGCCCATGTGGCGTACGGCGAGCGGGGAGCAGAGGAGACCGACGCCCCCGTTCCCGGTGCCGTCGCCGCCTCCGTAGTAGAACCGCCAGCCGTCGATGTCGTCAGCAACAAGGGCAGTTGATCCGCGGGCCGATGCAGTGCGCCTGTGTTCTTGGATTCCCAGGATGGCGATATTATTGTCGATGCAGAAACCAATAAGATTGGAGACTCGATGGCACTGACAGTCGTCACTGCGCAGGCAGTGACAGCGGTCAGCGTCGGGCTGGAGCGTGCGGGCGTTGAAGGTGGCGATGACCAAGGGCGCGCGTTGACCGAAAAGGGGGGTGCAGGCGGGGGTGGGGGCGGAGATGGAGCAGGGTGGTGATGGGGGTGGGGGTGGAGGTGGTGGGGTAGGGGGGGCGGGTTGGGGACTTATGCTTTCAATCACCGTTTCGATTCTTCCTGCCAACGCGTCGAGGCGACGCCGACGGTTGGCTCGGGTGGCCAGGTAGAATGAGTCTGCGTCTGCACGCATAAGAAATGCGTGCAGTCTGAGGAGGTTTCGGAGGCGGCCGCGCGAGGCGGGGCGAACCTGGCTCACTGCCGACCCGTTGCTCTCTCTCCGACAGCCCGAGGGCTGCGAAGGCAAAGGGGCGGGAAGGGGAGTTAGGCAGATCCCACTGCTAGAGCCGCGGAGCCGCGGGGCCGCGAGCGTCGTCATTGATAGGAGAGAAGGGTTCGCAGCGCGGGCTCCGGCTCAGGTGCAAAGCGAACGAATTTATTAGGGGGACGGCCAAGCCTGGCAGCCATACCTGAGCTGAAGTTGCCCCGGCGGATCCCCACACGTGCTGGGGAGCAGGTGACCGTCGATGCCGGTGGCGATGGCGGTGACGGCGGGGGCCGAGCAGGGGGCTGGGGCGCTGGCACGGCGGTATCCATGGGGGTCGCCGTCATTGGAGGAAGGTCCTGGCCGTTAATGCGGACGATGAAGACGCCATTAAAGAGGCGGGCATAGATGCTGCACCGTAGTTGCGGGTTGGCCTGCTTGGCTGCCCGAGCCTCGTGGACCTCCGGCCGGTTCAAAGCGGCAGCCCGGGCCTCAAGCTGCTCCGGGGTATAGTAATCGTCGATGCTCAGTTGGGTATCGTGGAGGTTCCGGCGGGCCTTCTGCACCTGCAGTTTGTCCTCCTTGCGGTGGAATTCCACCAAGACAGGGGCGGTGGGGCCGCCGAGCCGTCGTGCCGTTTTGATGACGACGCTTTGGGCCACGCCGAGCTTCCCCAGGAAGGGGTCGCCCCGGAGGTAGGTGCCCAGGCGTGCATCGTTGACGTTCGAGGGGACGCCACGTACCACAATACTGCATGAGCGAATGGGTTCGTGCATAGCATCCCTTGTGCTGGCCTTGACGGCTGTTTTGATTTCGTTGATGAGCTCCGTAGGGTTCTGAAGCGTGGCGGCATAGGTGGTCTTGGCAGGAGTTATGGAGGCGGCAAGTTGTTGCTGGAGCTGGTGGAGGAGCTGCTGCTGCTGCTGCAGCCCTGCTGCAATGTGGGTGATGGCGGAGTGGATGGAGGTGTCGGCGTGTGAGGAATGGGCGTGGTGGGTGGCGAGGTGGTTGTGGACAGGGTTGAGGGCAGCGTTGAGGAGGGGAGGGAGGCGATCGAAGCAGGTATTGGCGACTTGCTTGGCGGTGATGTTGATGGCGGCCGCAACAGTGGGGTCGGCTCCCAGGTCCAGAGAGGCCATGACAAAGCTCTCAAGGGCGCTGTCGGAAAGACGGGAGCACGTCCACCAGACTGCGAGGCAGAGGTCAGTGTCGTCGGGGTCGTCGTGGAGAAAGTCCGACAGGTGGGTAACCTGTTGGTTGCAGTCCCGGATCTCGCACTTTTTCTCGGCAGCCAGGTGCAGGATGGTGAGGGCGGCAGCTCGGGACAGGCGCATGATGGCGTTAAGGCCTGGCCATTTGCCAGGTAAAAATGCGGCAGCTTCCTCGGCAGAAAAGGCCTCCTCGCGGGTATCCATGGCAGGGTCGCTGTTCGGCGGAGCGGTGGAGTGGAGCGGCTGGATGCTGACAGTGGCGTCCGGCAAAGCGTGCAAGGGTGTTTCCAATGACGCCATGGCTTCATCAGCGAGTTGGTGCAGGGCCGCGGACGCTTGTGATTGCTGGGATGAGTCGTATTCCGCCATATCGAGCTGAAAAAACAGCGATATTTGCTGGGCAGGGCGGTGCCGGTATCTTCGGAAATATTGAGCGATAGCTGTAGAAAATTGTATCAGCGTGTTCTTCTTCAAAAGACGAGTCTAATGCAACCAACCCGATGAAATTTCATGGCCGGAGTCAAAAGTTATGAGCATTCTCGTATATTGCAACAGCGATATTTGCTGGGCAGGGCGGTGGCGGTATCTTCGGAAATATTGAGCGATAGCTGTAGAAAATTATATCAACGTGTTCGTCTTCAAAAGACGAGTCTAATGCAACTAACCCGATGAAATTTCATGGCCGGAGTCAAAAGTTATGAGCATTCTCGTATATTGCAACAGAGAAGGGGCATATGAGCCTATAATACATGGAATGGATGGTATAAGCCATCTAGGTCCTAGTTACAGGGGTGTGGGCACGGCGGCCCGAATCGCTATGAATGCCATACTTGTGCTACATATACTCCCAACAGAGTTATGTTCCTAATTAATTAATTAATTAATTAATTAATTAATTAATTTATAGGTTTGGATTCCAGAAAAGTGCACTTTAGGAGGGTCCCCTTAATTTAGACAAAGTTCTGGGTACTGTATCTTACATAATCCATTCCATCCCATGTTCCCCTCCCACTGAGGACTTATGCTCACATGATGCAGTCACGTGTCTATTAATTAATCAATTAATTCTAGGTATCTTAACATCCGCCTCCACCGACTCCATCACCGCCCAGCTCCGCTCGACATCGACCAGCGTCTTAAGGACAATGCCATCGCTATCGAGGTCCTGCAGAACACCGCAGGCCTCACCGCCCAGGCGGTGAAGGACATTGCCGCCAAGCCAGCCCCTGCTGGCCTGGCCGGCGATGCTCCTCCCATCACGACCTGGGCGGACGTACATGCTTAAGCAGCACACCACCTCCACCACCTCCGCCGTCGCAGCCCAGCTCCAGCGGCAGACGCTTGACCTCAGCGAGAAGGCCGAGCTCGCCAAGCGCAGCCTCAACGTCATCGTCAGGAACTTCGACATGGAGGAAGGTGAGAATTCCGAGAAACTTACGCGCGCGTTTAGAAATCCTTGGTCGCATGGGCCTTAATGGTGAGATCGAGCTGGTCGCCCACCGCCTTCCATGCGCGCGGGGTAAGGCAGGGGCGCCCCCGCTCCTTCTCACCTTTCAGAACCCGGCGGACAAGATTTCTTTCCTCAGACGCCGCAAGCGGCTCGAGAAGACTCACTTCACCCTTGACGACAACTTGACCCTGGCGCAGCAACAACGGCGACGGGAGCTATGGCCGACCTACCTCCAGCTCCGGCAGACCAAGGCGGGGCAGCCGGTGTACTGGAAGGGGGCGGTCATCTACGTCGGCCACAAGCCCTGGCAGGCGACCCCCGCGGCCCCAACGACTCCAGACGCCCCAGCTTAGGGGAATACAGCAGTAGTAGTGTAGAATAGATAGACCGTGGCCATGTACATGTACGCCTCCTACAGGCACTATACCAGCTGATTCACGAGCATTATTTAGCCATGTACATGTGTGCCTATGATGTGCCACACCCCAGATGATGCCTAGCTTTATTTAGTTATGCTGTGCCCATGCAGAGAGCTGCTCTCTGCTGAATTGCCACGCTCTAGCTTTTGTATAGCTATGATGATCTTCCCCCCCATGACAGGCTCCCCCATAGCTGGGCATAGCTTGATAGATCATGGGGATGCAGGTGCCCTGGTGCACCTAGAGCAAGGGTCGTTTACATTCCCACCGCTTGCAGGAAGTAGCTTAGAATGTATTATAGGCCATATGCCCCTTCTCAAGGCTATGTGCTACATATACTCCCAACGGAGTTATGTTCCTAATTAATTTATTTATTTATTTATTAATCTTAACATCACGTGACCGTAATTAATTAATCTTAACATGACACAGTTTAGGCGAATTCAACTATTGGTAAAGGAATTAATTTGCTGTATTTTGCCTTTACAGCCCGCCTAATGTTACATGGCAACTCAGGATTTCAAAAGGCTAAGCATCCTGCACAGATAAGTTACAAACTGCTGTTCACACTGCAGCCGTGCGCAACATTCAGCTGTGCACGAGCAGGGTGCCTCAAGTCTATTAGGAGCCCATGACGCAAAACCCTACATGGGGTTTAGACTGCACCCCCTCCAGGCGATCTAAATTGCCTTTGAACTGGGGCCGTATACACTTGGGTGAGAAACTGGCAATGCAAACAGTCCAACCCGTCATGCAACGTGCTTCAGCACTCAACGGTGACCTTGACAACGGAAATGGCAACTTGAAAGTTTTCCTGCCCCTAATGGGTGAAGGGCTACTGAAGATGAGCACACTTGCGAATTGATGCACCGCTGCAGGATGCTTGCTGTACACATTGCAGCCATACCAGAGGGCCTCAAGCCGCAAACAAACGAGAGGGCGACAGCAGACACGTTTTTGACCGTAAGCATCTTCTGGCAGACGCCATGAATGATGCCAGAGCCCATCAACACAAGCGCATGGCAAGGCCGTGGTTGAGGGCAAATGCTAGAGGCAGCCTGGCCCCAGGCATTAGGTTTCCTTCATTCCACGCCTTCCAAGAAATCGACCCGTCCTTACTGGGCGCCAGGATTGACCCCGCCAGACAAGTATAAACTTATGTCCATCACACGCACGGCTGCGCATGCGACACCCTACTGTCGGCAGGCTCACGCATACGCCAGAAAGCAGCCGATGCGCAGAAGTGCGATGCAACCTGTTTTTAACCACTTGATCGTGACAGCGGCGGTGTGTCTCCTGACTGGCGACCTAGCTAGCACTGAAAGTGGTACACAACGTGCCTGCGCCCCTCAACCCAGAGAGAGAGAGAGAGAGAGAGAGAGAGAGAGAGAGAGAGAGAATGAGAGAGAGAGAGAGAGAGAGAGAGAGAGAGAGAGAGAGAGAGAGAGAGAGAGAGAGAGAGAGAGAGAGGGAGGGAGAGGGAGAGTTAGAGGGAGAGGGAGAGAGCCAACGCACGTTTTTCTCTTGTTGCGTCCCCACCAAGGAGGGGGGGGGGGTGTATGCTGTCGCCTGCCCCCCACAGCAAGGGGGCTCGCCTCAAAGTCCCCTCTCTTGCAGCCAATGGCAACGATGCCAGCCATCATGGTAGCACCCAAAAGATCCATTGGACACGGTCCACTTTCAACCACCCAAGGGACCCGAGGTAGTCCTGGGGATGCATGTACTTCCATCACGCGTGATGCATGGACGTAATGCCATCACACGTGACGAATGCGAGTAACCACCTGGTATTGACCAGCCGATTGAGCAAAGATAGCCCTCGTAAAGGAGAACACCACATGCTCTCATCACCCGCTGGCATGGAGCCAACTTGTCCCCCCCGCTTCACCACCCGATGGATCCCAGGTAGTCCTCGTACTGCTTGGAGGAGAGGCCCAGCGGCGCGCGCATGACGGCGTCCGGGATGCCAAAGCCGTCGCACAGCGTGCCGGCCACCGCGCGCAGCTCGTGGCAGAGCACCTCCACCTGCTTCACAATGGCCTGCGGTAGAGGGGAAAAGGGGACGTGGTGGTAAAGACACAAGCGATGTGGAGAACCAAAACACAACAGAGCAGACCATGAGCCAATTGTTCACGGAAAACAACACCAGAACAACGGACTGGCCATGTTGGGCACCACAGGCTCCTGCCATACTACCTGCACAATAGCTCCTGGTGAGATTGCCCTCACCATGGCTTGGTTATGCCCATGCGTCCATGCGCCTCCACAGACCTTGGCCGCATTGGCCGCGGCGTGCTTCTGCCCCATATCTTGCAGTGGAAGAAAGCTTGGCCCCAACATACGTACCGTGGCCAATGATCTATATACCGAGGCTCGGCTCACCTTGGCCTTGTTGGGGGCCACATACTCCTCGGTACGGAACGTGTCCATGTGAATCATCACGCAGTTGAGCCCGTAGAGCGAGCACAGCTTGTGCAGCACGCGGCGGCAGCCCTTGTCCTCGCACCTGCGGCCGTTGGGAAACACAAAAAGGTTCGATTTTAGTTTCATGCCGTGGGCATGCCGTGGTGTCGGATGCACTGGCATGTAGTGCTCTTGAACGTGAATGTCCATGGGGACAGGGTTCAGATGCGTCCACAGGGCCCGCAGCAGAAGCCAGATGGGTGACCAATGCCAGAAAACGGACGCAATGTGGGCAAGGGATGGATGTAGGGGGTAGCGATAGAGGGGGAAGGGAGGGGGAGGAGGACGTGAAGGGAAGGAAACTGCACTGCACTGCACGGAACTGCACATCTCACACACACACTCCTACACACACACTGCTGCACACAAAACAGGCGTCTATATCTGCACACAACAGTGTACAGGCGCCCACCTCTGCACGGCGGCGGCGAACTGCTGCATGATGACCACGTCCACGTGCGCCCGCGCCGTGGAGATGAGGTGGTTGAGGCAGCGGTTCCACCCGTGGAAGGAGCCCAGGCGTTGTGTGTGCTTGCGCAGGCGCAGCGCCACCGTGTGAAGCAGCTTGGCCGTGCGGTACTGCGGGGGGGGGGGGGGGAAAGACCGGGGGCAGAGGCAGCCAAGGGGCGCAGCAACGCTTTCAGTACCATGGAAGTGAGGATGAGAGAGAACGCCCCCCTCCAGCAGCTTAGCCGTGAGGTACTTGGATGGGTGGCACATGCGAGGGATGGGGATGGGACAAAGTTTGGCCATTCATCCGGCTTGACCGTAAGGTACCATTAGGCAGAGAGGGAAGGGGGGGGGGGGGGGGGGGATGAAGATACGACACATACCCTATACCATAAGATACGACACATACATATAAGATATAACACATACATATAAGATACGACACATACCCTATACCACACACGCACACGCCTTGAGCACGTGCAGCAAAAAGCCACTGCCCCCCAAACATCAACACATGAACTAGGGGTGCATACACCGAGGCGTGAACCATGGGTAGATCAAGCCAGCGAATTCCTTGTGTGCTTGTGTGCTCTCGGGGGGGCGGAAGGGGGCGGGGGCGGGGGGAGGGGGAGGGATCGCAAAAGAGGGGTAGCAAGTATGGGTATGCCTGCCTACCTCGAGCGCTTGTTAGTAGCACGCGTGCACACGCCTTAGCCTACCTCGAGCGCGTGCAGCAAGAAGCCATGGTCGCGCAGGTGCTCCGACGACTCGCGGTGCGTCGCGATCGGGTTTGTCTCCGACAGGTACTGCCCCATGCGGTTGGTCAGGTACTGCCACGTGAGCTGGGGGGGTGACAAGGCGTGAACCAACAACACACAATGAAGGAAATGAGCCAGGAACGCGCGCCACACGGTTGCTAATGTATTACCGTGGGAGCATGGGGGCAAGGGAGGGGAGGGAAGAGGCAAGATTTGACACACAGTACACAAGGAGATCCACAGGGAAACCAGAGGATCAAACAGAAAACAAATGCACGTCATAGAAGAAATGGGAAACAATAGCAGCCCAGCTATAATTGTGACCATAGCGACCAGCTACGTTGCGGCCGTTGCAACCAAGTAACAGGCGACCTTGTCTGCCGGTGAATGGGGTAAGGGAAGAGTCCCGGCAGAACAGAAAGTGGCCGGCCCTTTTCCTTTAACTTGGATTTTGAGTTGGGGGATTCCCCCCCCCCCCCCCCCCCCTTCCTCCTCTTGAATGTCGTCTGTCTCCCCCCCTTCACTCACCACGAGCGCGCCACTCTGGAAGGACCGCTTGTACTGCTTGAGCAGTTCGCCCGCGACCTGCGCAGGGGACAAGGGGGCAGGTGGCAGAGGAATCACGGGAGCCACAAGTGCAAAGGCCGCCGAATTAAAATACGCTCTTTTTTTAATGCAGTCTACGTGCGTTTAATTCATGTGCAAACAGGGTGGACTACAGACTGTCACCACATGGAGGGGCGCCTGCACAGCACAGCTATGGAATTTATCTTATCCAACCCTGTTCAAAACATAGGAAAAAGACAGCAGCTGCGAGGATGGGATTCCTACGCAGATAATTCTTGCCACTCCTACGCAGAAAATCGTGGAAGTACACCCGCAAGCTTGGTATTACGTACGTACGTACGTACGCTGCCAACGGCACGCATTTGATTCACCGTAGTACTATACATCATTTATTGCCATATGCAGGACTGTGTGGTCGCCCAGGTATGCTACTCACATACACCACAGCAGATACTGTCGCAGTTAGCACACAGCATATACTGGCACGGCGTACCTGCTGCAGCAGAACCGTGTTGTCGCCCTCAAACGTCTGGAAGATGTCTGCGCTCCAGCGCAGAGGAGGGACAAACGCGACAGGTGGCGGCACCAGCCAGCATTGCACATACACAGGCTTCCGTCAACAAAAGAAGAAGAAGAAGAAGAAGAAGAAGAAGAAGAAGAAGAAGAAGAAGAAGAAGAAGAAGAAGAAGAAGAAGAAGAGAGGAGGAGGAGGAGGAGGAGGAGGAGGAGGAGGAGGAGGAGGAGGAGGAGGAGGAGGAGGAGGAGGAGGAGGAGGAGGAGGAGGAGGAGGAGGAGGAGGAGGAGGAGGAGGAGGAGGAGGAGGAGGAGGAGGAGGAGGAGGAGGAGGAGGAGGAGGAGGAGGAGGAGGAGGAGGAGGAGGAGGAGGAGGAGAGAAGAAGGAGAAGAAGAAGAAGAAGAAGAAGAAGAAGAAGAAGAAGAAGAAGAAGAAGAAGAAGAAGAAGAAGAAGAAGAAGAAGAAGAAGAAGAAGAAGAAGAAGAAGAAGAAGAAGAAGAAGAAGAAGAAGAAGAAGAAGAAGAAGAAGAAGAAGAAGAAGAAGAAGAAGAAGAAGAAGAAGAAGAAGAAGAAGAAGAAGAAGAAGAAGAAGAAGAAGAAGAAGAAGAAGAAGAAGAAGAAGAAGAAGAAGAAGAAGAAGAAGAAGAAGAAGAAGAAGAAATGGGCATAAAGCATAGTTCCTGGCCGTTCATTGGTAAAGCTGGACCAACCGGAATCCAACGCGCACACAAAGAAACCGATGACAAGCGCGGTCCCGGGTTAATGCCAAAGGATCCCTGGCGCTGTCAACTTCATGCTTGTGAATGTCCACACATAGTACTCGTACAGCTAAACAAAGGGTAACCGCCAACCGAGGAAATCATTGCGCACCTATTTTCTACACTTAACCCCCCCCCCCCCCCCCTCCGTGCCCCCCCCCCCCGCATAGATACAAGAGGTCGATCACGCACCGTGGTCATTGCGCATGGCCCCCAGCCGGTTGATGGACGCGTAGCCGTGCCCCCCCGTGGCCTCCCGGCACACGTTGAGCGCCGACGCCGTGTAGTTCGTGATCACCGCCTTGAGGCCCGCGCTGAGCGCGTGCACGTCCGCGACTAGCGTCTCGTCGTGCGACCGCTTCATCTCGCTGTAGCGGCCGACCAGGTACTCGGCCGCAAAGTGGTTGGCGTACGCGTTCGCCAGCATGGGCATCAGCTTCAGCTGCTGCGATTGGTAGTCCTGCGCATGGGGGGGGGGAAGGAGGAATAGCATGAACAGGGGGAAGGTTAAGCTGCTGTAGTATGGTCGTCCTGTGCAAGCATGGGGGCAGCCAATTGGAACAAGAGTGGTTTGGGCGGTGGCAGGGCGAAGGCAAGGATGGGTGGAGAGGGGTTCAGCTGCTGCGAGGGGTAGTCCTGCGTGAGGGGAGGAGAAGAAAGAATCGCACAAAGAGCAGAAGAGGGGGCTCAGCGGCTGTGGTCCGTAGTCCTGGCCATGGCAAGGGATAAAAGCAGTTTGCCACAATGGGGGTCTCCATGTCTTCACGTTTTTATACATCCGTGCATTCAACATCGCCCCTGCCCCCGCCCCCGCCCCCGAGATAGCCCTCATCCTGTGGGCCATACCAGGATGGAGAGCGCCCAATGGACATGCTCTCAGCCACAACATGATGCAGTCGATGCCAGGATGTGTGCCAGCGCGCCCTCACGCCTCGCCATGCATGACGTGAGACAACTATGCATGTTCCAAACACATGCTACGGCTTCGCATGGCAGCCGCCCAAGCGTTGTAGTGACCAGTATAGTGACCAATGGGTCTACAGTATACTATGGCTTCTCAAGGCAACCCCTAGCAGGGGTTGGATTATGTTAAGGGGTTGGATTAGGAAAATGTTGAAGACCACGTGACCGCGTCCACCGTCCGCACCAGGATGGGTATTTCCACGCCCTCCGTCGGCCCGAACTGGTGTCGATAGAGCGAATATCGGACTGCGATGGTGGTGGCCATCTTGAGTACCGAAACGGAGCCCTGCGCGAGGCCGACGCGGCCGCCCACCTGCACAAAAGACACACACATGGGCGAGGGATGGAAAAACATGCACACCCCGTGGGCGGGAGAGAAAAACAAGCGCAGGGAAACACACAGGTACATGTGAGAGGGCGTAGATGCACAGATGCATATGCGTTTGCACGCACTTTTGAGCTGCAAAAGTACAAGCACGCCCACAAGCAAGGTCTACACAACGCAAGCACACACGTGCACGGGAGAGGGAGCAACACACACACATGGGAGAGGGAGCAACACACACACACACACATGGGCGAGGGAGCAACACACACACAACACATGCACGGGGAGGGCATCAACGAGGCACACGGCTCCACCTATCCCCCTATCCCACCGTCCTGGACCATCGATCCCACCGTGGTCATTTCTTCTTCACGAACGAAACGAAAGGGCGACAAAGGGGACAGTGGGCGGGGGGGCAGCGGAGACGGGGAGCAGCGGAGAGGGGGGAACAGGGGCGAGAGGGGGAAACATGGGAGAGGGGGAGCGCAGGGGCAAAGACGAGGCAGCTAGTAGTCCTTTCCAGCTCGCCCGGCGTGGCGGCAACAAGTGAGGGTTAAGGGGGAGCAGGCAAAATAGAGGAAGAGATGGGCGGAGAAACCAAAGGTACTTGTCTCTCCTCACCAGCTCGCCCAGTGTGGCCGCGAACCGCTTGCTTGCCGTGGGCAGGGGGCTCGAGTAGGTGCCGTCGGGCGCAACATCGCCAAAGCTGGGCAAGGGGGTGCATGTTGGGGGGGGCGGGGGGCAAGGGGCACCGCGTGGGTGAGCATAAGGTTGATGGTATTCGGGTTTGAGAAAGCGCCTCCAAAGCTGAGCAAGGGAGCAAGGGGCCACAGGGGGAGGGAACGGGGGTCCAGAGACGAGGGGAGGGGGAAACCAACGACAAGAATTGAGTAACCAGGGAGCAACCATGGGGTGGCAGAGGGAGGATGCGCCGAGGAGCGAAAAAATGGGGAGGATGGATGGCAGAGGGAGGATGCGCAGAGGATAGACAGGCGAAGGGGAGCAAACAGGGGGCGGGGGACAGCAGAAACAAGTGGGGAGGATGGGTCGCAGGAACAAGGGAGGGCGTGCCTAGGAAGAAAAGATAAAGGGAGCATGGCAGGGAGGCCACCCATGAAGGGAGGCGCGCAAGTATAAACCACCACACGTGCGCCCGAAGCACACACCCCACATGTACACAAAGCACGCACGCACAAAATGCGCACATGCATACGAAAAGCACGCACACACACAAAGCACGCGAGCACAAGAAAAGCGCGCACGCGCGGCCACGCACCGGTTGAGCAGGTTCTCGCGCGGGACCCGCACGTGCGTGAACTTGAACGCGCCATTGTCGATGCCGTTCAGCCCCACCTTGTGCCCGCAGTCCCGGATCTCCACCCCGGGCGCGTTGTTCCCCTCGGCGTCGCGCAGAGGGACCAGGAATGCGTGCACGCCGTAGTTGACTGTCTCCAGCCCGTTCTCGACCGTGTGGCCCTTACCCCCGCTCCCATCGGGCGCGATGCGGGGGATGCGGAGCTGCGCAAACACGGTGGCCATGCGGCCGTGGAGCGCCCCGTTCCCGATCCACCTGGCGCGTCAAGCGCGATGGTGTGTGAGTGGTTGTGTGCGTGTGCGCGCGTGTGTGTTTGAGTGTGTGTTTGTGTGTGTGTTTGTGTGTGTGTTTGTGTGTGCGTTTGTGTTTGTGTTTGTGTTTGTGTTTGTGTTTGTGTTTGTGTGTGTGTGTGTTTGTGTGTGTGTGTGTGGTGTGCAAGCGGATGGGGGAAGAGTGAGATGAGAATGAGTGGGAATGGGATACACGCGCGCTATTTGCCGATCCACCTGGCATGGGATTTGCACGAGGTGGCAGTGGTCCAGGAAGCGGTGGTGGGGAGGGAGCATTGTCAGGCTGCAACATGCGCGTGCCATTGCCGTATTTGCAGTTGTGTCTTTTGCTGTTGCCGATCCACCTGGCCCGTGTGGGTGCAAGAAAGGGAGTCTATGGCCGGTGCGTGCGCAGGCTAGGGGGGGGGGGGGGGGGGGGGAATCTATGGCCGGCGCGTGAGCAGGCTATGTCATCCACCCGACAAATGCGCGCGCGCGCGCGCGCGCGCGCGCGCGTGTGTGTGTGTGTGTGTGTGTGTGTGTGTGTGCTGGTGGGCAGCTGGGTGGGCATGGGGGTGGGTGTGCGCATGGTCCACAGCCCAGCCCTGAAACAGCAACGTACGTCATGGCCATGTGTGTGATAGAAGCACGGGAGGAACAGAGCCACCGCCGTAGAACACCCACCACTCGATCGCACCCCGAGCGGGGCCATGTGTTGCGCCACAGTTCTTACATGAAGAGGTGACCCGTCGAATAGAAGTAAGTCCCGCCCCCTCCCATACTTCCTTGACCATCCACCACTCGATCGCGCCTCGAGTTAAGCGCGTGAATGTCACACGCAAACCTTCCCAAATGAACAACAGTCGGCCCCTCTCATCGTTCGTCTGACACCCACCATCCCTCCACCATCCCTGCACCAACAGCTGGGCGATTCCCCACCCACCACTTGATCGCGCCCGAGTTGGGTGTGTGGATGTCAAACTCCTGCGTCTCGGGGATGTAGGTCGCCTCCGTCTGGACACCCTGCACATTGGAGCCTGGGGGGGGGGGGAGAGAGAGGGGAGGGAGGGAGAGGTGCGCACGGTCGCGGACAGAGGTTGTAGTTCAAGCGAGGCTTGAGCGGGTACCGGGTTCTGGGCTTCGACCTTCGATTTCAGAAATGGCTGGAGCTTCACCAGAGAGCCTTGAAATGGGAAGGGATGGAACTTCAGATTTGAAGCGATGGCTTCACAGTCGACAGGGATGGAGCTTCGCAGCTGAAAGGGACGGGAATTTCAGAAACAAGACGAAGGGCTTCACGATTGACGACGAGAAGCCTTCACACTTACCTACCCAGATTGAAAGACCGTGTCCAGTGGGGCTAATACACATCCCTAGAGTAACGAGCCGCACAGTTGAAGGAGAGGAGCTTCACAGCAAGGGAATCGAATTTGGGTTAAGGCATGGGCTCAACAGTAAAAACTGAAAGGGTTTCACATAAGACAAAGATGGATGGCTTAGTAGTGTTCAGTAGGTCTATCACCGCCCCCCCACCCCCCCCATCATCTCCCACACGTTCCAGTATATCTCGAACATGTCCCAGAATATCTATTCACTAAATGAACACATTCCATTATAGTGAACACATTCCATTATAGTGAACACATTTCAGTATAGTGAACACATTCCAGTATAGTGAACACATTCCAGTGTAGGACGCACGTCGCACAGTGCATGGCGCTGTGTGTGCCTTGTGGCATGTGTATATCTATTTAATAACATGGCATCGGTGGTACTTGGCATGGCGAACGAAACAGGCTGTAAGGACCCCTGCCTTATGAGTGCCACCTCTACTCCGCATAAATGCATGTGATAACTGTCAAACCTCCTGCCTCATTCTGAAGTCCTGATGCGGTGGCGTGGTGAAGAGTGCAATGGGCTCCTGCTCCGCTACTAGTTCTACCCAGGAAAAGGGGCACACGTGGGTGCCCGGTTGTTCGACGCAGTAAACAGTGCAACACGGGCATTTCAGGCTGAGGGGAAGCCATCACGCGCGGTTGTGGCAATCAACTGCCTGAAACGCTTGGTGCAATGAATGGCATCAAATGGCTACAATCTCCACAACTGCGGTCGCCATTAGGAACAAGACACATGCAATTTTTTGCCACACGAGGCAGATATAACTAACTGCAGAAGCAAGGAGACTGATGGAACACTAATAAGCCGATGATTCGGGATCTAAGATCTCGGGCTGGTATCTAGCGGATGACGGATCGGTCACGTGTGCCGTTGCAGGCAAAATCCCAGCTGCCGCAAGGACCTAAGGATAATCAGAATGATTATATAGATCGGGAACAAAATCTTCCTTCATAACGGGCCTGCCACTGACAAACACAGCAACTACTTACCGTGATCCAGCTCGGTCATGGCGAAGCACCCGGGCAGCCGAACCGCCCCGATATCCGCCAGATATTTGTCGTGATGACGCTTGGTCCCGAGGTTAACGACGCTGCCGCCCCATAGACTAAATTGCACCCCTGTCTTGATGGCGAGCGACATGTCGATATGGCCCAGTGCTCCTACAACCGCGAAATACCTGCAATCAAAAGAGAATTCCGCCGCGATGGGCCAGCTAAGGACTAATCAGGGGTGGGCAAAAACCGCCTAGATCTAGATGACGAATTGAGACGAAGGTGAACTATGGCGACAATCAACTTTCAATTTGCTATACATTGATTGCTTACTTGGCCGGGTCTGTTCGCAAATACGTCAGCGGGTCGATGCCCGCGCCTATCAAGGCATAAATCTGGCGAAGAACAAGCTTCCTGTGCTCGTCCTTCGAAATCTCCACCGGGGTGGTAAGCGATGGATTGCCGACAAACACGTCAAACACCCTCTTCCGAACTTGCGCAACATCATGTGGGCCACTCATGTAGCGAGCCAAGGCAGCGCCATCTAACACGGCAATCCGCCCCGTAGAGCTGCACGGTTGCAGCGTGAGCTGTTCTTCAGTGGTTTCCTCATTGCCAATAACCCGCGCAAAATGCTGCATCCTCCGTGTAGCGCTCTCCATTTTGCTTGCTAAATTCTCAGGGGGCACAGTACTTTCGTGATTTTTTCACTGCGACGCAATTCAGCTCAGATTGTAATCTCATCCATACCTAAATCATGCCGACTTTATGCCCGGACTTGTGAAATTGCCGACGCAAACCTGCACGTGCCGCGTCAGCTCCACACGGGCGGGGCTGGGGAATGACGCAGGTTTGCAATCCACGTCAGCGAGCGCCTCCAATTCTAGTCGCCGACACGGATTTTCGTGCGCCCCGCATTCACCCAGCGCGCCCGGTGCACGCTGCACGCGCCCCGATTTTTCTGAACGCGGCCACTGGGAGTGGGCACTGAGATGCTCACCAGTCACCATCGTATTGTAGCGTGACGCGTGGCCAAATCCCGCGAGTTGTATACATCCTCTCTGCTGCTCTTCGCGGGATCCAACGATCCAACTGACTGACTGTGGGCGTTCCTACGGCACGTATACAACGTGTACGAGCGCACGTCTATAGTGTGTACGAGCGTACTTTACTTGTCGACTGACGACCTACGGACCTAGTCGAGCCCTGGTCGAGCCGAAATTTTGCCTGGGCATGCCACGGCACACGGGCCACCTGTCTTGTGTCAACTGTCGATTGTGTGTCTCTTTCCAGGCGATTTGATTCCTGAGTTGCCGGCCGCCTGCGGCTATGGCGGTGTTTGCCGTAAACTGATCATTCCTGAGCCGAGCTGTACCGTTCGCGGGTGAGCGCAGGCTCCTTCTGCACTACAGCGGATGAAATATAAAATAACGCCCGAGCTGTCTACGCATGCTTTACATAGTTTGTGCGATGCAATCATGAGCATACGGAAGGCAGAGTGGGCATCCGGCCGATACAGCCTAGCTGGCACCAAGCCCGCCCAGCCTGCAAGGACGTTTTGTCCTCACCTGGCGTGCCCCAGGCCGCGCGCGGCAGGGCCGCCACCCGTGGACTAAGTTCCGTGATAGACTAAGTAGGCATGGACATGAGTGCTACGCTAGACGAGACGGCTCACACCTGGGCACTGAACCTCCTGGTTTGTCTGTAATAATATGGAAGCATTTGGCTCGCAAGGATAGATGGCTTAATTAGTAGTGATGAAGGAGACTGTTACGACCTGGTTCTCCTCCACCTCGACCCCAGGACCTGACCTGTCCGAAACTAACTAACCCAGTAGAAGAAGAAACCCTGTTCTGCATTTTGAAAGATCGTTGAACTCCCGACTCTAATGCTTTCCGATAATTGTTTCCATAAGTGAGCCATTGACACTTTTACTTAGACATCATCTGGCAATAATGTACATCCATGGTTCGATTAGCTGTAACAAGCCATATCAAAGCCAGGTCGAACTGTCAACACAAGGAAATTGCAACACCTAAATTGGCCGACAGCCCCGTGCGTGCTAGGGCCAAACATGGCCCTCGCCCGTACGATTACAGACAGCGGGTTAGATCTACGCAGGACAACATTCTAGTGCCACGTAGGGCGGCGCTGGTCCAGAACACACAGAGCGCCAACGGTCCAGGCCATAAAGTACGCAGCGCGGCGCGACTGCACCGGCCCACAGTACTGAACAATTGACACGTCACTGGACCAACTAACAACCGGTCAAAAGGATCCTAACCACACGTAAAGGTAGGAAAGACACAGTCGTAACCACGGACTGTTTCGGAATAGCTGAGGCCACCAATGACGTAAGGCCTCAATTTACGGCCGTAATAACACAGTTTGTTACGCGCCGTAACAGAGACCACGTACCCCAAGTCTGTGGCCGGGGCTCTGCGTGTGACCGCGTTTGACATTCATAGCGATTCAGGCCGTGGTGCCCACAACTGACCCTGTAACTAGGAACTAGATAGCTAAATTAAATTAAATTGGAACACATCTCCTGAATGATTTATCTAGTACAAATCCGACTGGCTTGCATCACTCCCCGGCCGGACAGGAGAACTTTTGCGGTTGGATTGTAGGTGTCAGCTGGCGATGCCTTAGGATCAGGAGACGTCCGTCCTATATAGTCAGCAAAAGTGGGTGCGAGAGGTCCCCAGTTCGATTCCGGCCTGGATTCATTTGCAGATCGCGTTTTCCGCGGAACGGCACTGAATGCAAATGGTTTTCACTATTTGCGGCGTGCCAAATCATCAGAATATCTCCGTTGGGAACATGTAGCACATATCTGTTACGCCGCAAGCCTCTACCGCCACCTCTACCTCTACCTGGCCTAATGCTTCCTAGACTAGTAAGGCCGCCTCTAGTTAAACCCCTAGCGAAAGACGAACGAGACGATCCAGATCTCAATGCATTTACGTATGTGCTACTGTAATACGCCATAAGCCATTTACACAAACCCGTTTACTCCAGGAATAGAGGAAGGAAACACAACTACACTGCCGTGACCCAAGCTAATATGTGTTAATTCATTTAACACACGCCGAGTGACCACACAAGGAGTGGAGCGTGCATAAATGGTCACCAACGGTCCAGCAGGCTCGGGCCGACCTGGCCCTCGCCTTCAGAAACACAGAAACACAGGCAGGTGCACAGATGCACGCCGGACCACTACATTCTACCAAAGGATAAGGACCACTAATAAAGTACGCGGCGCGGCGCCCAAAAGCACCCAATGTACCACGGTACTGTTACGAGGACAATCGCTAGAACTACAAGTAAACCTAGAGACAACCGAGGCCAAGGACCTAATTTACGTCCGTAACTACAACGAATTGTTACGCGACGTAACACCTCCCCCCCCACAAAAGGTAGGGAGCCCTCTCCCTACGCACAGGGAGGAAACCAAAGGGGTAGGAAAAACCTAATGCACCCAGCACACACCAACACAATCGACAGACCATCCCAGATACAGTTAACGTAAAGGATTTACGTTAGATGGATAGAGATTGTTACGCTCTTTCCAACGGCACCTTGAACGCCTCATTTGGTTAAGGAACGTAAAAGTTATGACGTTTCCTAGGCTGTGCCGACAGTACCCGGCGCGCCACTGTGGGCGCGTACGGACACAGGATGTACAAGTGTCACTTTGATAGTCCGCAGGACGTTGACAGGACTTGTACAGGACTTGATGGTCAATTGATAGGTAGGCGCACTGTAGCGCGCCAGGACCTATGAGACAGTTGATGCTGACTAGTGTACGGATAGGTCCACAGGACTAGCCGTATGGACAATTGATAGATCTGCGCGCCAAAGGCGTGCCAGAGTCTGTGTAATCAATTGATTGACAGTTCAGCTGTGACAGTGCAGCTGAATACTTGGACGCGTCCCTAGCAAGCTATATGAGTGACTTGGTCACACTGGGGCGCTAGTTCTTGCGTGCACGTTCTCTTGGCACTGCGACCCTGTCGCCTGTGCTGCGTGCAGTCTTGGAAGTGACGTGACTTACGTCTGTGTTTCCTGATTATTAATAAAGGCAACTTCCTGCAAGAACCATGGCGGAATTCGTGGCATTCTTACCCTCACAACTCGTATTACAATAGTTTGCCTGTCATTCTCTCAACAGGGGCTTGGACTATGGCTCAGTGGTGATAGACTTCAAGAGGGCATTTCTGGAGGGTGATGCAGATGTGGCACAGGAAAAGTGGGAGGGCAAGACGCCTTTCTATGTTAGGGTGCCTGCTGTATGGAAAAGGGACATCCACACGGAGTTCCTTAAAATCCTCAAGGGCCTGGAGGGCCTGAGGTCAAGTCCAATAATCTGGAGGGAGACTCTCAACCGTTTCCTGAAGGAGCATTGCAACTTGAAGGTCTCTCCTGTAGACCCCTGTCTGTTTCTGGGGCAATGGGAAGGCCTGCCAGTGTATGCTTCGCTGCATGGGGATGACCTACATCTGATAGCTCCCACGTCGTGGCTTAAGGAGCTGATCTCCATCATTAAGTCCAAGTTTCCTCTGGGTAGGGAGCAATGGCAGGTGGAGAATGAGCCTCTGCTGTTTGTGGGCATGGAGGCCACACTGGTGAAGAAGGGAGGGGAGTGGCGTATGCTGCTGGTGGGGGGCAATGACTATCAAGAGACCCTCATTAGCAAGCTTCCTCCAACCATCACACAGGCACTGTGTCCCATGGTGAGGGGCATGGTTGCTTGGGTGGCAGGCATTTCCAGGCCAGACCTTATGGTCATAGCCAGGTTGCCTGATGACATGCTGGTGGAGCTAGGGTCTGCCAAGGTGGCTGGTCAGGTCAGGGCTTCATCTGGCATTCTGTTGTCTGCAGTGGATTTATCACAACCCATTTGCATGGAGCTGTATGTGGATAGCTCAATGGACAGCAGGCAGGTCTCCAAGGTCAGGGGCAGGGCTGCAGGGCTCTTTGTGCTCAGACAGTCCTGAAGGCCTGGGGAGTTTGGTGAGCTGGTTTAGTCGCCTGCACAAACGGGTGGCTGTCAGCAGTGATGTGGCAGAATGCAGGGCTATTTGTGAAGGCATTCACACAAGCCTTTATCTGAAGGAGTTGCTTCATCAGATGACTTCTAACACTCCTTGGCCACTTCAGGTTACCACTCTTCTAAAAACAGACTCCATGGGGATGGTGCAGTTTGTGCACAGGCAGATGGCCAGAAGTAGGGACTTGGATTATCTCCTTCTTAAGGAATTGTCCTCCTTGGCCAATATTGAGCATATCCCTGGGGTTGACAATCCTGCTGATGCTTTGACCAAGCTAGTGCAGAAGGCAGCAGTGCAATACAAGGTTCTTCAGTCTCTGATGGACCCATCTCAGCAAGCTGTCTAAGCTGGTGTATGGTTATAGGGCATTGGAGAGCAGATTGTGTGGTAATGTCAGCATTGTGACTGGCATAATACTTGTATTTTACTCTGTACTAAGGCTCATGGACCATGGTACACTCACTCTGATTTTAATCAGGATACAGCCAGGCTTTGGCTGGGGTTCATGCTGTTGACTACACAAGGTTGACAGGTCCATTACAGACCATGTATTCTACTTTAAAAGAAATGTATATTTGTACATACTTCTCACAATGGTCTGGGAACCTTTATTCTGGGGTTTATAGGGCGGGGTTCGATTCCCTGGTATTATGTTTCTACAAGCTGGCCTGTTCAGGTGTTTGCCTGTTCAGACTTCCCTAGTTCCCCAGGGCAGGATTTAATTGTTGCCTATGTGTTTTCATTTTGTCATTGGTTTGCTGTGGCAGTTTACCATCTGGCAAGTAGACGGGCGCCGTAAGACGGGCGCCAATAGACCCCTGTTGAGAGAATGACAGGCAAACTATTGTAATACGCCTTACTTTGTCAAGTGGTATTTTAATTGTCATGGATTTATTGTACTTATATTGAATATGTACTGGGTTTTATGGGATTAGTATCTGGGATTAATGTAACTCACCGCCAGAAGGTCATTGTACTGGAGGCTCTACCGAGGTGATGGGATTAATTCCTGGAGAAGACCTCATAGAATTAACCTGTATGTATTTAATTTTGTGTGCTTCTAATATCTGGTGGTACTCTGTAATGCCACTTCCATAGGTTTTTATCCATTTCTCATGGAATGGTTTTCCCTGTGGCAGATCTGTTTCTTTTCCAGTTCCTTAAAAGAAAGGGCTGGGGGAATGGCAATGGCCATTAAAGACATCTGTTCAAGCTTCAAGCTGGAGTGAAGGACATTTCAAGCTACTTCAAGGGTCCCTGGCAGGGGATGTGATCCCTAAAGAAAAGAAGGGATTGGAGTTAACGTAAAGGATTTACGTTAGATGGATAGAGATTGTTACGCTCTTTCCAACGGCACCTTGAACGCCTCATTTGGTTAAGGAACGTAAAAGTTATGACGTTTCCTAGGCTGTGCCGACAGTACCCGGCGCGCCACTGTGGGCGCGTACGGACACAGGATGTACAAGTGTCACTTTGATAGTCCGCAGGACGTTGACAGGACTTGTACAGGACTTGATGGTCAATTGATAGGTAGGCGCACTGTAGCGCGCCAGGACCTATGAGACAGTTGATGCTGACTAGTGTACGGATAGGTCCACAGGACTAGCCGTATGGACAATTGATAGATCTGCGCGCCAAAGGCGTGCCAGAGTCTGTGTAATCAATTGATTGACAGTTCAGCTGTGACAGTGCAGCTGAATACTTGGACGCGTCCCTAGCAAGCTATATGAGTGACTTGGTCACACTGGGGCGCTAGTTCTTGCGTGCACGTTCTCTTGGCACTGCGACCCTGTCGCCTGTGCTGCGTGCAGTCTTGGAAGTGACGTGACTTACGTCTGTGTTTCCTGATTATTAATAAAGGCAACTTCCTGCAAGAACCATGGCGGAATTCGTGGCATTCTTACCCTCACAACTGATACAAAGCACCAATAGTTCACACGGTACGTCTCCACCACCACGCCGGGTGGTGTAGGGTTAGCCAGCACCAAGCCTGGTGGGAGGTTCCCCTAACTGCCTGGAACGGAGTCCTTGCCGGGGGGGGACGGCACTGGGCAGGACACACAGAGTAAACACATCAGTACCAAGGACCAAGAACAGCCAATCAACTGGCCAGAATATGAGGGCGACTCTATATACCGGAGGGACAACACCCTCAGGTCGGGCCTAAGGCCCTCTATCTAGTTGCCATCCGTCTGATAAGTGCCACGAGAGGCCAGCAGAACCTCCAGGTATGCCTGGTAGTGGGCCACATCCTCGGCATTGTCATGCCTATCTACAGTGAGGAAAACATCGGCCCACACACCATCAGGAAAAAGGCCCAGAAAGGCCCAGTAATACCTATGCTGCGTAAGAACGACCTGGCCACGGGCCCAGTCCAGGAAGCCACAGGCAAAGAGGCGAAGGAAAGGCTCTACCGCAATCAAACAGAGGGCCCGCAGGAGTAGGCGATGGTACCGGATCCGAGGGCGCAAACCCGTCGGGAAGAACAGATCTACCAGGGGCTCCACGTTAGACGGCCACATCCGGATGTGCCGAACCTCTCGGGAGCGCCACCGACGAGCACACTGTCGCGACCCGAATGTCTCTAGGTAGTCGCTGGCCCGAGGAGGAGGGTGGCCACGGGAGTCTAGACCCTGGCCCGGGATGGGCGCTGGACGACGGGCATCCCACTCCAGGATGGGCTGGAGAACCGTGCTGTACGTAGCACCCGGTGCCGCAGGAAACTCTACCGTAAGGGCATCCGAAGCCATAATGCCCAGAGGCGGAGGGTAAGCCCACTGGAACCCACCGTAGGTGTCCAAGTCGTTGTGACGCCTAGCCCAGCGATACAGAACGTGCCGAACCAGGATCTCACCCTGGAACACAGGATCAGCTAAAATAACCATGTCGAAAGGGGGCCGATCAGTCTCAATGGGTAGGCCACGGTCCCGAGGCGCCCGACACACCTGGGAGAACCCGTAGGACATGGACGAGATGGCAAGCTCGGCGGAGGCGCGCGGCAGGTCACACTGTCGACAGGCGAGTGCGGACATACCATACCCAGGGACGGGCGTGTCGCGCGTCTCCGGCGTCGCATGCACCACAGAAGGGGCCCTTTCCCGATCACCCTGGGACAACTCCCGGAGGGAATCAGCAGCGCGGGTGGCGCGAGGATCCTGACCGGTGGACCGAACAACCGCAGCCAAAGACCGCGAGGCCGAAGGGGCAGGGGCCGAAGCAGGGGTAGGAGCCGACACCGACGCAGGCGGCACCGGTACAACAGGAGGTCGCGCCGGACCCGAAGCCAGAGGGGGCCGTGACGGACCCGCCACCGCAACTGGCACGCCGGTCTCCGTTATCGGCGCACCCTCAGGCCACATATTGAAAATAGGGCCCGTAGGGACAGGCAGTCCGGCATAAGATTGGTTGCCATCCAAGCTCCAGTCGGGCACCGGAATCCTCTGCGGGGGACCGCCCTCCCAAAGCCTGGGATGATCGCCCGTGTCGCTAAAGAAACCCCGCACTGGCTGCGATGGCGCAGCGGGCGGCCCAGAGGCGGCGACGGCGGGCACAGCTGCTGGGGCGGAAGACTCGCGTCGCGGCGCAGAAACGTCGGTCGCAGGCGCAGAGGCAACCAGAGGCGTCGGAGCCGCAGCAACCGAGGAAACCGCAGCTACCGAAGGCTCGTGCGGAGCAGGCGAAACCATAGGTGCCGAAACAACCGAAGGGGTAGGGGGCGCAGACACAACAGACACCCCACCTGGCGTGGCCGGGGCCTGCGCTTGGGCCGCCATGAAGGCCCCGAACGCCGTGGTCAGGGACTGAATCTGGGCCTGCATCGCCGAAACAGTCGCCGAGAGATGATCAGGCTCGCGCTCCAAACCCAAAGGGGTAGGCTCCACTGACGCACGCCGGGTCGACCGTGGCGACGACGGGACAGGGGAGGGAGCCGACGCTGAGGCGGAGGACGCTGCACTGGAGGCTGAATACTCTGGAGTGTACTGTGCCTCGACGGGGGCGTCCGTAGGGGAAGGGTAACCAACTGCTACTCCCGCTGACTGGTCTGCGATTTCCATGAACTCTACTGCCCGTAGGAGGTCGCAGGGGTTTTCATCTACTTCTGCCTCACCCTCGCCCGGAAGCCAGGGGAACACATCCCGTAGGCAGGAGCGGCCCACAGGGGTAGAAAGGTAGGAGAACACCCGGGAGCACTGGAGGACCGCGGCTATCTGTCCCAAGGCTGGACAGCGGGAGCCACATCCTAACAGACAATGCCCGGCATCGTCGAACCCGTGCAAAACTAGCTGGTGCGGGTCATCAGGGGATGGGCCGTACCACGCAACCCCGAAGAGAGCAGCCCTGACTAGATTCGCATGCTGGGCCTGGAGGGCCGCTGCACGATGCCACCCGGATGACTGGACCGTGACACCCAGCGGCCCGGAAGGGCCTCGAAGTACAGCTCATGCAGGGTCCGGTGGGGGCGGGGACGGCAGCGGGCTCTCCGCCGGAGGGGTAGGCTCTGACATGACGGCTGCGGAGGGGAGGGGACAACCAACCACCCGTCGACAGCAGACATAACATAAGAGAGGAAAAGGTCTACAACTAGAGCTTATGCAGGGTTTTATACTCCTGCAAAAGGCGACTACACCCATCTAGCTCACTCTCCGTATACCAGACTTTATCTACCTCACTACGAGCATACATCCATTTCACCTTATACTGGCGCTGGGTACCGCGGCCCTTTTTGATATCTCTATGGGCCACGATACCCTCTACCTCGTCCTCTACCTCGCCAGTATCAGGATTATGCTCTAAAGGGGCAGGGGCTAATTCTCTACCAGCGAACGTGCTTTGATGATAAAGCTTCAGCTGGCTTCTATGAAAGGTGCGCGAATGGGTCTGCCAAGAGGTAGGGATATCTATCTCATACAAGAAATTACCTACTCTAGACAACACACGGAAGGGTCCTAAGAAGGCGGGCCTAAGTTTCACTTTAAGTTCAGCTTCGAACTTGTGGGCGAATCGGCCAACACGGGGGCATTCTACTAGGACTAAATCTCCTATTTCTATCTCAGGTGCTCTTCTATCTAATGAGGCACGCAACCTAGCAAGGTACTTGGCCTGCGCCCTATGGTACCCTGCAATAGCGTTGTCGTGGGCATTCTTCATCTTATCTAATAACGCCTGCACACCTTCTACGGTATCCCGGGACACATCATCCTTGTCCCTTAACCCCTAAATGGGCAGAAATACTGCCGATGCATCGGCTGTAACTTCACAATTTTGCAAACCAGATGCAATCCAACCCACCCATATCCAATGGCTCAGTGTCCTTGGGGGCCAAGCATGTCCATGAGTTGCCCTTCGGGTAAGTATATCACAACCTTACATATATGCAGGGTAGGCCATGTATAACTGCCGTCAAAGTCAGGGGGGTCAAGACGAGCGTTTTCATTTTTGGTAGAATGTGCATTTTGAGTTATGTTGTAAGAGCTAGGCACCTACCACTTCAGGGATGATAAACAATTAGTTGCTGAACAGTTTGAGCCATTGGGGTCATCATTTGGGTGGGTATACCAGCAGTTACACCCAGTACAGCCCATAGGGGTACCGTTGGTAAAAAGCAACCAAGGGGGTAGGAGTGGGCATACTACCTACTAATACCTACTAATATGGCCCCCAACCATGCCACACAATACATTTCACTTCAACAATGATGGGGAAACATAACTGCATCATCACACTGCCCTTACATGGCACCTATGTGCAGGTGCCACCTTGTCCATGCACGTAGGTAACGTGGTACGGATACCCTACGCAAGGCATGCATTCTAGGAGGCAGCCACCAACAAACTAGTGATTTTAAGCCTATTTCAGCTTGCCCTAGCAAGGATAAACTAGGCCTAAGCTGCTATAGCTTGCCAGGTGATGGCCAGCACACCTGGTGGCACATGCTGACAATGGGAAGCTTCTACTCACCGGTTACATGCTTGATGATGCCACAGAGACCAGCCAACTGCCTCACACTCATGCAATATGTGTGTGGGAAATGTATAACAAACATATATGGAGGTATTCAAACCCATACAGCCTCTAAAACTTATCACCATCACCCTGTGGCAGGTCAACTGACTGAGGGAAGCATCTAAGAAGGGTGTTTTAGAAAGGGGCCAGGCCAGGGTCAAGAAAGAGCATGAATAATGCAAAAAGAATGTGCTACACAAGCTAGAACGTATATATAAACGTCAAACATCGATAGGAAAACGATGATTAAGCTTTAACAGGCATGGATGGCGTTACCTTGGCCCAGGCGGTGGCCGCAAAATGGCGCATTTCGGCACACCAAAGTTGTGCAGCATGGTCGCTGGATTCGGCGATTTCTGGCCACCCTTGCACGTTTACGACTACTATGTATCATGAAAATTACAAAGAAACCAATATATCCTTTAAAATACGCCGGAAAGGTATTGCTGTCAACGTTTCTATCGTCCGGCCTGATCGCAGTTTTTTCCAGCAAGAACGCTGCCGACACCTATCAAATGGCATTCCCGCGAACCAAAAATTGGCCTGTAGCATCTTTAGGACGTATAAAATCAATTTCCTGAGTTTGGTCAGAAAATTCGAACGAAAACGTAAATGCCATGCGTGGGCGCAAGCCGCCATGGCCAGGTCGTCGTTTTCCGGAATGCACGTTGTACGTGAAAAAGTACCCTGACCCCTTGTACTTTGACCGGCCAGAACACCTCTATAACTTTGTCAGAAGTATGCAAACCCTAGTACCATGCTGTGAGGAAAATTATAAACTTTCGATCTTCTCAGCTAAACGTTTCCTAATTCTCAATAGTTTTCGCGGCATTTGGTCCCCCGAGAAGGGGCCGACGTGTCGGCTGTAACTCAGTTTTAGGCGGAAAATCGGCAGCCAGACCATTTAGGGGTTAAAGGACTGGCTAAGAGAGAGGTAGGGGTAAGAGGTTGTCTACCAGTATCTAGGAAGAAGGGCGTATAACCATGCGCAGCCTGAGGGCAATTGTTAAGGGAAAACTCTACCAGACATAGATAATCCTCCCAATCACTCCCCGAGCCATTCACATAGTGCCGCAGAGCTTCTTCCACTACCCTATTCAAACGTTCTACTAAATGAGAAGAGGAGGAGTGGTAGGCAGTACCGAAGGTGACCTTGGTACCGATAGCAGCGAAGAACTGCTGCCAAAAATCAGAAGTAAATAACTTATCTTTGTCACTAATAAACTGCCTACTCAAACCATGATATCTATATACGTTATTAAGGTATAATAGGCGTGCGCAATCGCGTGCGGTGAGTTCTAAGGGACACGGCACGAGATGACACATACGAGTAAAACGATCTACGAAAACAAGGATCTGGGCGTTACCTCTATCATTCTTCCTAAAAGGTCCTACAAAATCCATCATAATGGAGTCCCACGGCATGATGGGATCAGGTAAGGTCCTAGCTAGGCTCTGCTATCTGTCCTACATTGTTGGGTTTCATCTCCTGGCAAGATTGACAGGTTCTAACATACTCATCTACATCCTTTAAAAGGGAAGGCCAGTAGTAAGAGCGGGCTACTAGGTCCCGTACCCGTTTACCACCCTGATGAGCAGCTAAGTCATGCAACTCAAAGAGCAAGGAGGAGCGACAGATAGGAGGGACATACAGGCGCCATTGAGGGGGAGAATCTGCTATCTGCACATATAAAAACCCACCTACAAATTTACAAGGGTGCTTGCCTAATTGTTGGGGATGGGCAGCAATGGCAGCTAATGCTTCCGGCTCAGTGGCCGTAAATCTACTAATAAGGCGTTCAAGATCAGAGGTAGGCATCGCTACAGAGGTATCCAGAACAGGTTTAAAGAGATCTCCTACCGCCTTGCCAAAGAGAAGGGGAGGTCCTAGAGGGACGATGTTTTCATAAGACTTTCCTGACCTAGTCGCTATATGGCTAAGCGGTATAGAAATTTTATTTTTCCCCTCCCCCCCCACCGAGGCTACAGGAAGGGCCTCTCACGGGAGAGAGAGTCCTACGTGAGAAAGGAGATCAGGCATGCGAACAGCTGTATGAAAGAGGTAGGCATAGGATTCATCATCAGGTAGTTCACCATAAGGGGTTACACCCATAGTAGTAGGAACTAGAGTAGTATTGAGAACATCAAGGTCCTCGAAAAAGGAGTAATCTGCACGACGGGAGAGTGCATCTGGTACTATGTTATCTACACCCTTAACATACTGAAGTTTAAAAGGGGAAAACTGTGCTAAAAACTCCATCCAGCGCGCTTGACGAGGGGTAAGGTTGGGTTGTGAGAGAAGATGGGTAAGGGGACGGTGATCCGTCTGGATAACTAATCTATAAGGATCGATCTCGCAGGGTTCATTCAGACAAACATCAAATTGAGCACCTTTAACCCTTGGATGGTGTCTAACTCGTTCCTAAAAGTAGTTACCAGTTGCACTTTGCACTATAAAGTCCACAAACCAACCTAATCACAATTTTACCATCCATATTGGGACCAAAGCTCACACATATATTGAGTTACTTGGGGGTCATGTTGGTGGTCATGTTGCAATGTCCTATGGGTACATTTTAACCCCTAAATGGTCTGGCTGCCGATTTTCCGCCTAAAACTGAGTTACAGCCGACACGTCGGCCCCTTCTCGGGGGACCAAATGCCGCGAAAACTATTGAGAATTAGGAAACGTTTAGCTGAGAAGATCGAAAGTTTATAATTTTCCTCACAGCATGGTACTAGGGTTCGCATACTTCTGACAAAGTTATAGAGGTGTTCTGGCCGGTCAAAGTACAAGGGGTCAGGGTACTTTTTCACGTAGAACGTGCATTCCGGAAAACGACGACCTGGCCATGGCGGCTTGCGCCCACGCATGGCATTTACGTTTTCGTTCGAATTTTCTGACCAAACTCAGGAAATTGATTTTATACGTCCTAAAGATGATACAGGCCAATTTTTGGTTCGCGGGAATGCCATTTGATAGGTGTCGGCAGCGTTCTTGCTGGAAAAAACTGCGATCAGGCCGGACGATAGAAACGTTGACAGCAATAACTTTCCGGCGTATTTTAAAGGATATATCGGTTTCTTTGTACTTTTTATGATGATTTGTAGTCGTAAACGTGCAAGGGTGGCCAGAAATCGTCGAATCTAGCGACCATGCTGCACAACTTTGGTGTGCCGAAATGCGCCATTTTGCGGCCACCGCCTGGGCCAAGGTAATGCCAGCCATGCCAGGTAAAGCTGAGTTATCGTTTTCCTATCGATGTTTGACGTTTATATATACGTTCTAGCTTGTGTAGCACATTCTTTTTGCATTATTCATGCTCTTTCTTGACCATGGCCTGGCCCCTTCCTAAAACACCATTCTTAGATGCTTCCCTCAGTCAGTTGACCTGCCATAGTGTGATGGTGATAAGTTTTAGAGGCTGTATGGGTTTGAATACCTCCATATATGTTTGTTATACATTTCCCACACACATATTGCATGAGTGTGAGGCAGTTGGCTGGTCTCTGTGGCATCATCAAGCATGTACCCGGTGAGTAGAAGCTTCCCATTGTCAGCATGTGCCACCAGGTGTGCTGGCCATCACCTGGCAAGCTATAGCAGCTTAGGCCTAGTTTATCCTTGCTAGGGCAAGCTGAAATAGGCTTAAAATCACTAGTTTGTTGGTGGCTGCCTCCTAGAATGCATGCCTTGCGTAGGGTATCCGTACCACGTTACCTACGTGCATGGACAAGGTGGCACCTGCACATAGGTGCCATGTAAGGGCAGTGTGATGATGCAGTTATGTTTCCCCATCATTGTGGAAGGGAAATGTATTGTGTGGCATGGTTGGGGGACATTTTTAGTAGGTATTAGTAGGTAGTATGCCCACCCCTACCCCTTTGGTTGCTTTTTACCAACGGTACCCCTATGGGCTGTACTGGGTGTAACTGCTGGTATACCCACCCAAATGATGACCCCAATGGCTCAAACTGTTCAGCAACTAATTGTTTATCATCCCTGAAGTGGTAGGTGCCTAGCTCTTACAACATAATTCAAAATGCACATTCTACCAAAAATGAAAACGCTCGTCTTGACCCCCCTGACTTTGACGGCAGTTATACATGGCCTACCCTGCATATATGTAAGGTTGTGATATACCAACCCGAAGGGCAACTCATGGACATGCTTGGCCCCCAAGGACAGCCATTGGATATGGGTGGGTTGGATGGCATCTGGTTTGCAAAATTGTGAAGTTACAGCCGATGCATCGGCAGTATTTCTGCCCATTTAGGGGTTAAGGACCCCCCCCAGGGGGATCCGCTGGGTGCGAGACATGATACACCTAAAATGCATTTTATGTGGTTTAAACAACTTTATTGGACCTGGCCTTGGAAAGGCAGTTAAATTGGTAGCCATGCATGGCTTCTGAACACTCACATCACTGGTTGTCCCAGGGACCCAGCTGTACTATCTAAAAATAACTGGAAGATGACAAGCTAAAAATGAGTGGCAGCTGTGCACCAGGGTACCCCCCTGTACTGTAACCGTTAATTAGTCCCTGCAAACTTGGTCTGAACATAGTGATGTCCGGTATCAGGGTGTACTACACATCTAGCTCTAGCAGCAGACCTAAAAATATCACGGAAATATCTACTGGCATTCGCGCCAGCTCGGTTCTAAAACTGGTCACTATTTGTAGTTACGAGTACAACTGGTAACTAGAAATAGGTACCAGTACCATCCAAGGGTTAAGAAAGTGCTGCCACGCGTGGCAACAATACACCACAGCTAATAGTTCCTGCTGGTGTACGGGATAGTTACGCTCCGTAGGAAGCATTGTCCTACACCGGCCGGTGTAGAGATATACTCGATTGGCTGTAAGCCCTGACCCTGATCCTGGAGAAGGACGCCCCCTATAGCTACCTTGCTAGCATCTGTAGCTACAACAAAGGGTTTAGTAGTATCCGGTAGGATGAGTACGGGAGGGGAGAGGAGTAGGGATTTTAGACACTGAAAAGTCGACTGACATTCACTACTCCAAACAAAGGGGATATCCTTCTTTAATAGATGATTAATAGGGGCTGCTATAGTTGCGAAACGCGGGATAAAACGCCTATAGTAAGAAGCAATTCCTAGAAAACTACGTACACCTTTAACGTCGGTAGGGGTAGGCCATTCCTGAATTGACTTAGTTTTATCCGGGTCGGTAGCGACCCCGGCATCTGACAGAACGTGCCCTAAAAATGGGACCCTCCTACCCGAACGAACTTTAGCACGGCGCGCCCATAAAGAATTTTCAGCCATTATTTCTAATACTTTCTTTAAATCACGTAGGTGCGTTTCAAAATCAGGAGAATAAATAAGGATATCATCTAAGTAAGCTTGAGCACAAGAACGGTCATGCTCAGATAAAGAAACAGAGGAGAAGGAAGGATCCTTTAAATCAGAGGACACTTGAGGAAGGTGAGAATTTCCCATAACAGGTCTAAGCACTTCATTCATTAACATTTGGAAAGAGGCAGGAGAGTTACAGAGTCCCATAGCCGCTACTCTAAACTGGTAATGCCCAAAAGGGGTAGCAAAGGCGGTTTTGTGGCAATCCTCAGGAGCTATGCGTAGTTGCCAAAAACCATCCGCACAATCTAGTACTGTGAAACAGGTAGAACCTTTAACCTTATTAAATATATCATCAATACGAGGTAGAGGGTATTTAGACTTCACAGTAATATCCTTCCTATAATCAGTAACTAGGCGAAACTTGCCATTTGGCTTAGGAACTAACAGGACACCAGCGAGTAGGGGGAGTTACTAGGCTCTATCAATCCTGCTTCTAATAGTGACACTAAAATCTGTTTTAGTTCCTTTAATTCGGTAGGGCCCATTCTATACATCGGAGAGTGCGTAGGAACTGCACCGTCCTTGATAACTACACGGTGTAAAACAGAACGAGGAGGAGGATAAGAAGGGTCTTTTCTTCAAATACTTTTGAGGAATCTATCACAGCCATGTATCTTACTATTTCATTTTCAGTAAATCCCACTCCTATTGTATCCACTGTGTTTACATCTATATCCACACTATTATTAGTGATAGGTATCTCTTGTACTTCTAACTGAAGGAACATACATAATAGGTATCCATATTCCTTTAGTTCAGATCGCAATTCGTCATTGGACATTAATACTTCAGGTATAGGTCTCACAGGAGGATCAACAGGTGTAGGAGGAGTAATATCTACCAAGGATAAATTTTCTAATCTATAATGACGTTCCGGTACCCAGTAAGAGCTATCTGGAAACCAAATGACCATAGTATCATAATTAATAGTAATCTTATTATCCTGGTGCCAATCTAATCCTAGTAATACATCAGCTGTAGTGATAGGGCCTATAGTGGCCGTCAGGTTGACCGTACGTCCTTGTATGACCAGGGGAAGGGACACCGTACCCGGGGAATGACTGGTGCGACCGTCAGCATAATGGACAGTGACCGTTTTTGTGTGAGGGATAGGGACTAGTCCTAAACGCCTAACTAGGGCCTCGCTCACAAAGGAGCTAGCCGCACCGCTATCCACTAACACAGAGACATTCAAGAGTTCATCAGCATGCAAGAAGGGGTCTACAACAGTATGAGGACGGTTAAGCCACCATTCAAGAACATAAGAGGACGCACACGTAGTGGTAGGGATGATTCAGCTCCTACAGAGGTTATAAAAACAGGCAAGCAAAAATTATTATCTGGGGTACTATCTAAGGACCTGTCCAGGTTACCCCCGGCTGACAGGCCTACTGTTCCCCCTCCCCCCCAAATCCATAGGAACTAACCCCGAAGAAGACCCTGGCGGAAAAGCCACTGCTGGAGGGTCACGAGGGATCGAAGAGGGTGCGGGAGCCTGATTATCATAGGGGAACCCTGGGGGTCCTGTCTGCACAGCATTCAGCCTACTAGGGGTAGCTGAGGGAATGCGTCCTGAAGTGGGACGAATAGGAGCACGCTGAGGGGTACGAGGAGGGCGAGCGTCGGGATGAGGGGGAGCACCCGAAAGGAACTTGGGGCACTCACGTTTAAGATGACCTACTTCCTTACAATGATAGCATGTGATATGAGAGACATCCAGAGCTGAAAGGTCAGTAACACAAATATCTAATTCTTCTACATAGGAGTTCTCCTCCTCAGGGGTAAGACTAATATTATTAATACGGGAACGGGTAGGAAGAGAAGGCGTGGTGAAGAAATCTGCTACTCGTAAGAGATGCTGGCGCACATGCTTGAGGGGCAGGTCAGTAAAACGGTAGGCAGAGAACTGGCGCTTTACTTCACGCAATAAGGGTCTACTGAGGCCCTGAAGGAAGCGGGCACGTACTTCTGCGCCCGACAAATCCCTAATTTGTACCATCTGGGCATCAAACTCTTTCATATACTCTTTAAAGGATTTGGTACCCTGCTGCAAGGTGCCAAAGGCTAATCTATCCTGCCAATCTGCATCGGGAGGGACTAAATGGTTCTCTAAACGCTTAAACAATTCTGCTACAGAGTTAGGGTAGGCGTGAGAGGCCAAAGACTCACACTGGATGAGGTTAGCAAGCTCAGGAGTAATGCAGGTAGTAAGATAGTGAGGGACTAGTACAGCATCAGAGAGGCGCCATCTATTATGGTTCTGCCAGACTCTGTGTTCTGGGTAAGCAACATAATAAAGTGAAAAACTGTTGAGGGGTAGACTTGACATCCAGCTTAGGAAGGTTGGCAAAGAGGGGAAGAGCAGGAGGCTTAGGGGGATTAGAAGAATCAGTTTTTCCCATAGGGCCACTATCTTCCACTGCTACATAAGCGGGATAGAAGGAAGGGATAGGAAAGGTTTTGGGAAGGGGTCTAGAAGGGGCTACCGTTTCAGGCTGGTGCCCATAGGAGAAGGGGACAGTATATTGCTCACGAAGAGAGGAGTAGGCAAAATGATCATAATTTCTATCCTCTAGGGGCATGGTGCTGAAATCACTGTTAACTTCTAAATCAGCCACACGGGTAGGGACCTGGGCAGCCTCATAGGCCGTCTCAGGGTAGGACCAGGAAGCAGGGGGGTAAAAGGGAACTGCACTAGGGCGCCCAGAAGGGCCGACAGGGGCAGAGGGACGACCCGTGTTAAAGGCAGGCATGGAAGGCACAGGGTGGGAAGGAGGCCTAGAAGCATTGTTAGTTAGTGAGGACCTGCTGGAGGGTTGAGCCAAGGTTGCAGGAGGGGCAGGGGCCTGGTTCAAGGTAAAGGAAGGGTCATCACTAAATCTGACTTGCATACGTTGTTCATAGGTAGGTGGGGTAATTGAGGGACGACGGCGACCACCAGTAACAGGAGAAGGGGGTGAGGTACGCAGATTACCTTGAGGAGTGAGATGGTGCACCGTTTCCAGGGAGTCCCGTCGGTTACCACGAGTATTGTTATTGTTATTAGTATTATTATTATTAGTATTATTATTAGTATTGGTAGGTATAGGTGACATATCTCCACCCACTGGATCCATCTTTAATTAAGTAAAGGAATAGGAATCTAGATGAAAGCAACAAAGGAAAAAGGAAAAACCTTGAAGGTCTGAAGCAAGAACAAAATTAAAATTAATCCTTTTTAACAACAGTAATGGATAGGGAACCAAACTCCAAAGTGAGAGGAGTATCTGAGGTAGATGAAGATGCAGCCCGTTTAGGGGGAGAAGAAGGAGGGGTAGCAAAGATTAGAGCTTCTACGGGAGGACGACCATGAGGAATAGGGCGTACGTGTGCACAGGCCTAAATCTGATTGGCTATGATCTATAAGGAACTGCTGAGCTTCTTCGAAGGACATAAATTTCTTATACCTAATTACGTTGTATATACGATTCTGAACGATCTTCCTAGCGTCGGACCAAGAAAGGAAAATGGAGGACCATTGAGGCGTAATCACTACGTAATATTTAGCTAGACTATTATCGCTAGACGAATGGGAAGGAGCAGTATAAGATCGCCGCTGGCTCATGGTAACGCACCTTGTTGTTCTTGAGTAGTCACGATAGGAGTGGAAGGGGTAGGAGTCGACTTAGCTGGGTTATCTGGATCACCGAAATGACGAGGGCGGCAATAGTCCAGCGCTCGTAGTCCTAAAGTCAGCGACCCAGTGACTTTCTGCGAGTGCGGCCGTCTAATGTACAGCAGCACGAAGGAAAAGGTGGAACCTACCAAGACGCTAATCGTCTCACTAACACCGAACCGAAACCATCACCTATCTACGACAGTAAGCAACATTTCGCAGGAAAACAAAACGAGGGAAAGGAGCTATCTATAAAAGGATTTTCCGCTTCGAGCAGGTCTATCTTCTAGGCAGGGCGTGTCCCGAATCGGGCAGCACTACCCCCCCAGCTCGCAGGCGACCCGCCCATTACCTGTCAAGTAGGTGTCGTCTTCATTTTCCCAGCCGCGGAAGGGTTGATTCAATGACTTATGTTGCAGGGGATCGTCGTCTCGCTCTCTATCTAAAATCCTCCGAGTCCATTGTTACGCCGCAAGCCTCTACCGCCACCTCTACCTCTACCTGGCCTAATGCTTCCTAGACTAGTAAGGCCGCCTCTAGTTAAACCCCTAGCGAAAGACGAACGAGACGATCCAGATCTCAATGCATTTACGTATGTGCTACTGTAATACGCCATAAGCCATTTACACAAACCCGTTTACTCCAGGAATAGAGGAAGGAAACACAACTACACTGCCGTGACCCAAGCTAATATGTGTTAATTCATTTAACACACGCCGAGTGACCACACAAGGAGTGGAACGTGCATAAATGGTCACCAACGGTCCAGCAGGCTCGGGCCGACCTGGCCCTCGCCTTCAGAAACACAGAAACACAGGCAGGTGCACAGATGCACGCCGGACCACTACATTCTACCAAAGGATAAGGACCACTAATAAAGTACGCGGCGCGGCGCCCAAAAGCACCCAATGTACCACGGTACTGTTACGAGGACAATCGCTAGAACTACAAGTAAACCTAGAGACAACCGAGGCCAAGGACCTAATTTACGTCCGTAACTACAACGAATTGTTACGCGACGTAACAATATCCCTGTGAAGGGGCGTATGGATTTTAATACGTTCTGGGCTACTTCCTGAAAGGCTAGTGTGTAAACTCAGTACACCTGCTCCAGGGGTGCACAAAGTGCACATGCACCACTATGCATTCCAGCAGCTAAGGTACGGACATAGCTAGGGGCCCCCTAAACCCCCCTCTACGAGCCACGAGGTAGCCATGGCTGACGGCAGAGCTCATAACCGGCTTTCACGTTTGGGCACCAAATTCGGCCGTGAATATCACATCGCTTCGTCTTTCTAAGAGGCACACTCTGATATAGTTTTCTGAATTAATTACGCAATATATGACGAGCAAACGCTCATCTACGCAACGCAGGGCTCCTGGCGGCTGCGCTACTAAGCCCTGAAAATACGTCTGCAGCGCCGGCTGCGCCGCCCTCAGGTCCGGAAGGCAGCGGTGAGATAGCTAGTCGCGCACTGGTGGTGGTTGCCCAGCCCCCCGGGCTTGCCTCGCCAACATCTACGTCGCCTGAGCCCAAGCGCAGTCGCCCTGCCGAGCCGCACTAGGACGAGATCGCCTTTGACGCATCACCGCACCTGGAGCCCTACTGGACTCGAACCCCGGTCCGAGCCTTCATGGAAGACGTGTTTTTTGGCACGCACGCCTCGCTTGTAGCCCTGTGCTCGCACCTCATAATATATCCCACAACCGCGGCCGCTGGCCAAACGGCCTTCCTTGCCCCGCCGAGGATCTCCAGATCACTCCCCTAATGAAACGCCCCCGGCTCCAACGCTTCGCCCTCTGCATGCTCCCTCCTCGGGCGCTCCGACGCCGAGATATATGCCCCCCCCCTCCCACCGTCGTGACAGAAACCATCGTCCGCACCCTTTCGAGCAGCACGTGGCCCCCCTTGCCGCAGATGTACGCCGGTGGCGGCAATGGGCGGCATGCTATAGGGCTGCTGAGCTCCCTCGTGCACCTTTCCATGCACCGTCGCCTCCACCTCCACCCTCCTCGCCTCCACCTCCACTGCCACCTCCACCTCCACCGCCGCCCTCAAGGCCCAGCTCCTCGACATCGACCAGCGCCTCAAGGACACCGCCATCGCCATTGAGTGCATGCCAAACACCGCAGGCATCACCGCCCAGGCCAGGCGGTGAAGGACATTGCCGCCAAGCCGGCCCCCGCTGGCGGGCCCAGGCGGCGACTCCCCTCCCACCCAGACCTGGGCGGACCTGCTCAAGCATGCACCACACCACCTCCACCACCTCCACCATCGTGGCACAGCTCAAGCAACAAGCCCTCGACCTCCACGAGGAGGCCGACCGCACCCAGCGCAGCCACAATGTCATCGTCAAGCACTTCCACCAGCCTGCAGATGAGACCTCGACGACTCTTCTCGATCACGGCATTTAAGCGTGACATTCTTGCCCCCATGCACCTCACTGGTGAGCTGCGGATGTCGGCTGCCCGCCTTCCCCGCGTGCGGGGTACAAGTAAGGCTGGCCCGGCCCCCGTGCTCCTCAGTCCTCACCATTAAGTATACATGGCGGATAAGCTGTCGTGCCGCAAGAAGCTCTCGAGGACTCGCTACACGCTGGACGACGACCTGACCCTGGCGGCCTGGCCCAGCAACAACGACGACGCGAGCTATGGCCGACCTACCTCCAGCTCCGGCAGAGCGCAGGGGGGAAACCGGTATAATGGAGGGCCGGGGGACGTCATCCACGTCGACCACAAGCCCTGGCAGGCACCCCCTGCCACCTCATCAGCAAACCCAGTCTAGGGAATATATCAGTAGTGTATAGATTAGTAAGCGGCTTCAAACGATGATGTTCTCATCAGGCGTTTTATCCACACATGTCGATACATTGATGATGTCATTGCTTTCGACAACCCTGATTTCGCAACCCATTTGTATATCACCCGGCTGGTCTGCCTGGTGGCATCTACCGGCACAAGCGTCCCTCACATTAAAGCTCGATCACGTCGGAGGATACTCATTGCAATTACCTCGATCTTAACCCATAACAAGAAGGGCTGGCGTACGGCTGTCTATGATAAGCGCAAGGATCCCAAATACCAGCAAATTCCTTTTATTCGTTACCCCGATATATTCACAGTCTCCTTTCCCACACAGCAAAATATGGTGTTGTTCTTAGTATCTCCGTTGGGAGTACATGTAGCATGCACATATATCCCTGAGAAGGGGCATATGGCTTTTGCCTTTGCACCGTGTGCAAATGGATTTTTGCCTTTGCACCGTGTGCAGTTCTTGGACGTTTGGAATCATGGCATGGCTAACGTAATGACTGACTATAGCTAGACCTTTTCAGTGGTTTCCCATTTGCGGGTATTTCCTCGTACATGGTGGGAGAGCAATCGCAGCAATGGTGCTTACCACTAGACACTCCCGGCCAGAGGCTCGAAACACACGCCCTGATCATGCAAGCAAGCTGTTTCCGGCCCCACCGTCTATAGGTCATCTCAGTCGCTCTACACGTAAGCCAGCCATAATTTCAATGCACAAGGCTACACATGTCCAGGGCATGGCTTCTCAGCAGAGCCATCTAGTGACTCTCTGCATCCGCAGAGCTCTTGGCTAAATCATCCATGGGGAGTCTCATTATAGGCAGAGCTTGGCTACATGCTTAACTCAGGCATAATCCATGGGGATCGAGGGCCATTATGGGTGCACATGCGCGTAGACGTGTGCGCCAGTGACGTGCTAGGCTATAAGCCTGACTAATCTACACTACTGTTATACATTCCCTAGACTGGGGTTGCTGGGGTGGCAGGGGGCGCCTGCCAGGGCTTCATGGTCGACGACTCGACGTGGATAACGATTGACCGCCCCCCTCCAGCATATGCAGACCGGTTTCCCCCCTGCCGGCTCTGCCGGAGCTGGAGGTAGGTCGCCAAGGTAAGGTCGGCCATCTAGCTCCTGTCGCCGCTGTTGCTGTGCCAGGGTCAAGACGTCGTCCAGCGTGTAGGAAGCGGTCCCCGAGAGCTTCTTGCGGCACAACAGCTTATCTGCCATGTACAGTACTTAAAGGTGAGGAGCACGGGTCGGCCGGGCCAGCCTTACCCCGCACGCGGGGAAGGCGCGAGACAGCCGACATCCGCAGCTCACCAGAGAGTTATACATGGGGGCGCTGAGAATGTCGCGCTTGGCAAGCTAGAGACTCTGAGTCCTCACCTGCCCTCTTGTTGAAGTGCTTGCCAAGCACTGACGATGACATTGTGGCTGCGCTGGGTGAGGTCGGCCTCCTCGCGGAGGTCGAGCGTTTGTTGCTTGAGCTGTGCCGCGATGGTGGAGGCGGTGGAGGTGGTGTGGTGCTTCGATCAGCCCAGGTCTGCAGGTGTCCGAGGAGCATCGCTGCCGCCGGGCCAGCAGATGCCAGCTGGGCAGCGATGTCCTTCACCTCCTGGGCGGTGAGGCCTGCGGTGTTTTGCAGGCACTCAATGGCGATGGCGCGTTGTCCTTGAGGCGCTGGTCGATGTCAAGGTGCTGGGCTTTGATGTCGGCGGTGAAGGTGGAGGCGGCAGTGGAGGTGGAGACTGGAGGCGAGGAGGGTGGAGGTGGAGGTGACGGTGATGGAAACTGTGAGGGAGCTCAGCAGCCAGCGTGCCGCCCAGTGCTGCCACATCTGCAGCAAGGGGTGTCACGTGAGCACTTCTCGAGGGCTTCCTGAAGGATGGAGCAGTAGGCTGCGGAAATGGTAGGAGCCCAGATCTCGCCATCCGACTTAGCGCATGAGAAGTGATCGGCAGAGGATGAGGTGCTGAAGGTGGGGGCTGGGTAGGGGTTTGGTATGGTCCGTCACAGACGGTGAGGGGACACCATGTGCCGTCTTGGTAGATGAGGCGATTGATGCTGTGCAAATGGAGGCATGTGCAGGTCGTAAAGCGAGGCGGCGTAGTCCCCGTAAAAGATGCAGGGCAGGGCAATGCATGGCCGGCCGGGGCCAGGTTGGTCCAGTTGTGGTCGGCGACATTGAAGCTAGGATATCAGCCGAGAGGGCGGTTCTGACTTCTGGTCCACGGGCGCGATTCCGCTGGGCGGTTGCGTTTGGGGTCAGGGGAGGCCCAGGGCGAGGCCGCAGGAGCCGAGTGCACTACTAACGCTTAAGTAGTGCATGTCACCGCTGCCTGATGGGCTGAGCGGGGTTGCAGCCGGAGCTGCATGCAGGCGAAGTTCAGTCTAATTGGCTCAACGCAGCCTCCAGGCTGCGTTGCGTAGTAGTCGAGCGTTTGCCCGCCATAATATTGCGTTTTAGTTTCGGAAAAAAAATTCAGCGTGTGCGTCTCAGAAAGACGAAGCGATTGTGACATTCACAGCCGAAATTGGTGCCCAAACGTGAAAGGTATGAGCTTTGCCGTCAGCCATGGCCATGCCCTGGCAAGGTTGTGTCCTGTCCCCATCTGTTCATTATTGTCGTGGATCACGTCATGCGCCGGGCACGTGCGCGCTTTACTGCTCTTAAGGGGTTCGAGCCAGGCTTGGACACGTGAAAGAGCACGGCGGGGTTAGACCTGGTTACCGCCTTGCCGACCTGATTTATGCGGATGACGACACCACCCTCATCGAGAGCCCCGAGCACATTCAGACCTGGCTGGACTGTCTGGGCCTGGAGGCGCGGGCGGTGGGGTTGGAGATTAGTGTCAAAACTGAGGCGATGGTGATTGGGGCCTCCAGTACACCACCGCTGCCGCGCCTGCTCGACGGGACGGAGGTCCCGTTCCGCGACCGCTTCAAGCTGTTGGGGAGTTGGCTTCCTGACACTGCCGACGATGTGGACACCCGCATCGGCCTTGCCTGGGCCAAGCTCCGTTCGCTCAAACCCTACTGGCGCATGAAGGGCCTGGGCGAGCACCGCAAGCGCATGCTCTTCAAGGTCCTCGTCCTCACGGTGCTCACGTATGGCGCCGAGGCGTGGACACTCACACCCAACCTGGCAGCTAGGCTAGACGGCACGGTTTACAGGATGCTCCGACAGGTCCTCAACGTAGGGTTTTCCGAGCGTCCGTCATCAGAGTCTTCGTATCATGGCATGCCTCGTATTTCGGACGAGATTAGGCAGCGTAGGATAGCCTTTGTAGGACACCTTGCTCGCACCAGCCAGGTCGACACCGCCCTTGGCCTGGCCGGCCCCCAGCGGCTTGGCCAACCAGGGCGACACATTCTGACCTGGCCTGGCCCCGAGGGCATTCCCAAAAGGGTAGGGAAACCTGTCACGACCTACGTCCAGATGTTGCTGGACGACCTAGTGGTCCCAGCCCAGTTTGAGCACCGCATCCACTCTCTCTCCCGTCTTTGGACTGCCATGCAGGACAAGACGCGGTGGACGAAGATTGTCAAGGCGCACACGCCCGACCCTGTGGGCAAGCCCCCTTCCCCCCAAGCGGAGGAGGCGTTTTGATGAGTAGTGTAGTGAGGATTTTCTAGACTAGATAGCTTAGAGTTAGGCTAGTTCGATCACGCGGCTTCCTCCACCCCATCCATCATGGAATATGTGCTACATGATCTCCCCACGGAGGCATGTTATAATTTAACTTAATTTAATTTAATGGCCATGCCCGATAAGGTACTTAATTTCTATGCTGACACTTCACCCGCCAAGGTAAGTGCCTACGTGCACACAGAAGAGTAAGGAGGCTATCTAAACGAGCTTTAAAATCGTGCAAATCTGTTGTGGTTTATAGACTGGTGAAATCAGGTTTAGTAGGTGGCTATGGGCATAGGTTTTGATGAGTAGCGTAGATAGGCTTTTCTAGACTAGATATAGCTTAGAGTTAGGTTAGTTCGATTACGCGGCTTCCTCCACACCACCCATCCAACCTGGAATATGTGCTACATGATCTCCCAACGGAGACATGTTATAATTTAATTTTTTTAATTTAACCCCTAAATGGGCAGAAATACTGCCGATGCATCGGCTGTAACTTCACAATTTTGCAAACCAGATGCCATCCAACCCACCCATATCCAATGGCTGTCCTTGGGGGCCAAGCATGTCCATGAGTTGCCCTTCGGGTTGGTATATCACAACCTTACATATATGCAGGGTAGGCCATGTATAACTGCCGTCAAAGTCAGGGGGGTCAAGACGAGCGTTTTCATTTTTGGTAGAATGTGCATTGTGAATTATGTTATGAGAGCTAGGCACCTACCACTTCAGGGATGATAAACAATTAGTTGCTGAACAGTTTGAGCCATTGGGGTCATCATTTGGGTGGGTATACCAGCAGTTACACCCAGTACAGCCCATAGGGGTACCGGTGGTAAAAAGCAACCAAGGGGGTAGGGGTGGGCATACTACCTACTAATACCTACTAATATGGCCCCCAACCATGCCACACAATACATTTCCCTTCCACAATGATGGGGAAACATAACTGCATCATCACACTGCCCTTACATGGCACCTATGTGCAGGTGCCACCTTGTCCATGCACGTAGGTAACGTGGTACGGATACCCTACGCAAGGCATGCATTCTAGGAGGCAGCCACCAACAAACTAGTGATTTTAAGCCTATTTCAGCCTGCCCTAGCAAGGATAAACTAGGCCTAAGCTGCTATAGCTTGCCAGGTGATGGCCAGCACACCTGGTGGCACATGCTGACAATGGGAAGCTTCTACTCACCGGTTACATGCTTGATGATGCCACAGAGACCAGCCAACTGCCTCACACTCATGCAATATGTGTGTGGGAAATGTATAACAAACATATATGGAGGTATTCAAACCCATACAGACTCTAAAACTTATCACCATCACCCTGTGGCAGGTCAACTGACTGGTGGAAGCATCTAAGAAGGGTGTTTTAGAAAGGGGCCAGGCCAGGGTCAAGAAAGAGCATGAATAATGCAAAAAGAATGTGCTACACAAGCTAGAACGTATATATGAACGTCAAACATCGATAGGAAAACGATGCTTAAGCTTTACCAGGCATGGATGGCGTTACCTTGGCCCAGGCGGTGGCCGCAAAATGGCGCATTTCGGCACGCCAAAGTTGTGCAGCATGGTCGCTGGATTCGGCGATTTCTGGCCACCCTTGCACGTTTACGACTACTATGTATCATAAAAAGTACAAAGAAACCAATATATCCTTTAAAATACGCCGGAAAGGTATTGCTGTCAACGTTTCTATCGTCCGGCCTGATCGCAGTTTTTTCCAGCAAGAACGCTGCCGACACCTATCAAATGGCATTCCCGCGAACCAAAAATTGGCCTGTATCATCTTTAGGACGTATAAAATCAATTTCCTGAGTTTGGTCAGAAAATTCGAACGAAAACGTAAATGCCATGCGTGGGCGCAAGCCGCCATGGCCAGGTCGTCGTTTTCCGGAATGCACGTTGTACGCGAAAAAGTACCCTGACCCCTTGTACTTTGACCGACCAGAACACCTCTATAACTTTGTCAGAAGTATGCAAACCCTAGTACCATGCTGTGAGGAAAATTATAAACTTTCGATCTTCTCAGCTAAACTTTTCCTAATTCTCAATAGTTTTCGCGGCATTTGGTCCCCCGAGAAGGGGCCGACGTGTCGGCTGTAACTCAGTTTTAGGCGGAAAATCGGCAGCCAGACCATTTAGGGGTTAATGGGCATAGGTATACGCTTTTCGGCGGTTGTGTTAGAACGGCTAAGGGCGGCATGCAAGGCGCAGGCGTACTTCCATGGGCTGAGTCTCTGTGACGATCGATCCAACTACCAGCGCATTCATACCCAGCATTCGACAGATCGAACCTCCTTGGACCCATAGTGCATTGGGTTTGGGGAGGAGAGCATTCGATCAAAGCATCGCAGATGATCGAGCTAGTTTCGATAAGCATATCAGTGGGGCGGAATGCTACGCAGCAATGGTGCGCAAAGCAACAGGATCGAGTTTTGTGCAGCAGTGAGATACAGACATGGGAACGTTGTGGTGGTGGCTCGTCGCTGCCGCTTATGGAAGGCCCGAACATAATTAATAATGACTGACTAGCTATAGACCTTTTCAGTGGTTTCCCATTTGCGGGTAGTTCCTCGTAAATGGTGGGAGAGCGATCGCAGCATTGGTGCTCACCACTAGACACTCCCGGCCAGTTAGGCTACAGGCATTCACGCCTTAAGTTGGGTTCGAGGGTTTCTTGGGGTCAACCCAACTTAAGGCGTGAACCCAACTTAAGCCGTTACGTTACCATAACTTGCGACCCCCAGCCCTGCTGAAGGACTTCAGGGTGTCTTTTGAAAGCTCTCGTCAAGGCCGATCGAACTGCACTAAAGAATTCACCATCAAAGTCGTATTTCGGGTCGGAACTTGGATCAGTGCAAGTCCTCAAACCGGCTGTGGGCAGGTGAAGCACCCCACCGTGCTAGCCAAAACTTGGTGTGCTGCACTACAGGGCATGCGCGTTCTATGCGCGGTAAGCGTGGCTATTTACTGTCTCTCTAGCCTCGTCTTCCCTAGTAGCATCCGGACTCAAACAGTAATCCCGTCCATGGCCACTGTCACCAGGACTGGTCTAATAACGGTCGGTGAACGGTTTAGTGCACGTGAATGCCAACAACGTTGCTGATCCCGGCGAAATATGTCCGACGCCATGTCAGAGAGCGCAGCAACCCTTACGACAAGAAGGCCATAGCCGTTCAATTTTTGCTGGTTTGACAGCTTGCCCTTGCCACCTAGTGCCTTCTCGCCTGTGGTGTCTCGTTTCTGCTTTTTGTTGGACGCTGCCCCGCTGCCCGAAAACAGTGCGTTCCATTTGGCCTTATCAGTTTTGTCGGCCATTGTGTCGCATTTACGATGGGTTCTAATGTGACGAACGCGTTTGAACAGCAAGCCGTTTGCCCACTATGTATATAATACAATGATGACTGATTTCAGCGCCCAACTGACCAAGACATGCAGTGAATTTTATAGATCCTTAGTGTTGGATGGCGCGGAAACCCTGTCGGACCACCGGCGCGGGAAAAAACTCAAGTCGCGGCAGTAAAAAATCAGTGCTGGCCACACCGCGCTAGAAGCCCCTACACGCCTTAAGTTGGGTTTTTCCTAGTACATCCATCAGCCTTAAGTTGGGTTCGCCATGCAGCCAACTGCGACCCAACTTAAGGCGTGAACCCAACTTAAGCCAACCCAACTTAAGGCGTGAATGCCTGTAGCTAGAAGCACACTCCCTGATTAAGCAAGCTGTTTCCGCCCCCACCGTCTAGGTCATCCGTAGTCGCTCAGCACGTAAGCCTGCCATATAATTTCAGTCACCTCCACCTCCACCCTCCTCGCCTCCACCTCCACTTACCTCCACCTCCACCGCCGCCCTCAAGGCCCAGCTTCTCGACATCGACCAGCGCCTCAAGGACACCGCCATCGCCATCGAGTGCATGCAGAACACCGCAGGCATCACCGCCCAGGCGGTGAAGGACATTGCCGCCAAGCCAGCCCCCGCTGGCCCAGGCGACGACGCCCCTCCCACCCAGACCTGGGCGGACCTGCTCAAGCACCACGCCACCTCCACCACCTCCACCATCGCGGCACAGCTTAAGCAAGCCCTCGACCTCCGCGAGGAGGCCGACCGCACCCAGCGCAGCCACAATGTCATCGTCAAGCACTTCGACCAGCCTGCAGACGAGACCTCGACGACTCTTCTCACGGCATTTAAGCGCGACATTCTTGCCCCCATGCACATTACTGGTGAGCTGCGGATGTCGGCTGTCCGCCGGCCTCCCCCGCGCGCGGGGTAAGGCTGGCCCGGCACCCGTGCTCCTCACCTACATGGGGGACAAGCCGTTGTTTCTTAAAAACCACAAGAAGCTCTCGAGGACTCACTTCACGCTGGACGACGACCTGACCCTGGTCCAGCAACAACGGCGACGCGAGCTATGGCTGACCTACCTCCAGATCCGGCAAAGCGCAGGGGGGAAACCGGTATACTGGCGGGGGGACGTCATCCACGTCGACCACAAGCCTTGGCAGGCACCCCCAGTCTAGGGAATATATCAAGGAGACAACCCAGTCTAGGGAATATATAATTAATTAATTAATTAGACTCGTGCTCCCGTTGGGGAGTCACGGAGCATTAACCCCGATGGATGGATGGATGGGTGCAACATTCCTACCGGTCTAATCTATCTACATTGGCTACATACTACATCTATCTAACAGCATTCTAACTACAACATCTATCTAGGCAGCCGCACGCTGCCCGAGGGGGAGCTATCTGGCGTGCCTCCCGCGGGATTGCACACGCGGGCGCTTCCCCACTGGGGGGGGCTCGTTGTCCTCTATGACCTGGGCCCACTTGGCCTTGTCCATCATCTTCTTCCAAATCACGGAGAGGCCTAGGCCCCCCATGTCCTCTACTAGCTGTTCTTTGAAGGTGCGGGCCTTGCGGCGTCTAACATCACTGGGCCCAGCCCACGTCAGGAGGTGCCGGCCAGGCTGGGCTGGTCGCAGTCAGTGCGGGGGGGCCACGTGAGGTGTCTACCTGGTTGGTGCGAGCTAGGTGCCCTACTAGCTGCAGGCGGCGTTGCTTAATGGTGCTGGTGATATAGGGCATGCCCTGGTACAGGTCAGGTCAGTGCGGACATGAGCAGCATATCCTACTCTGAAAAGGGAACGCAGCATGCTGGTGACCGCGCCGTCCAGCTTGCGGGCCAGGTCGGCGGTGAGGGTCCACGTCTCGGCGCCATACGTAGGGAATATATAGCAGTAGTGTAGATTAGCAAGGCATAGCCTACCACGCGGCCCCAGCGCATGTGCACCCATAATGGCTATGGATGATGCATGTAAGGATTTAGCCACACCCTGCCTGTAATGGGCCCCCCATGGATGAGGCATTAAGAATTAGCTCAGCCCTGCCTATACAGAGAGTCACTAGAGCTCTGATGAGAAGCCATGCCCTAGCTCTTGTATAGCCATGATGATCTTCCCCCTCAGGGCCGCCACCCGTGGACTTTTCGTGATAGACTCGGCATGGACATGTGCTACACTAGACGTGACGGGCTCACCCCCGGGCAGCCTCCTGGTTTGTCTGTAATATGGAGGCAGATGGTGCGCAAGGATAGATGGCAAGTAGTGATGAAGGAGACCACCCCCAAGCCTGTGGGGGCTCCGCGTGTGACCAAGTATATGGCATTCATAGCGATTCGGGCCGCGGTGCCCACACCCCTGTAACTAGGACCTAGATAGCTTATACCATCCATTCCATCCGGCATGTTCCCCTCCCACTGAGGACTTATGCTCACGTGACGCAGTCACGTGTCTATTAATTAATTAATTAACCCGTGTTTTTTTAATTAGAACGCGATATATCGCGTTGTAAGCTTTTTTTAGAACGCGTATAGCACCTAAGGAAATTTTTTTTTCATGGTCATGTATATACTTTCCTGAAAGCCCATAAATCAAAGGATTTTTTGAGCTACTCAGACCTACAAAATGCTAATTCATTAGAGAGATACACTGGTTTGAATACAGGGGGGTCTGACCATGACCGCGATTTCTTGACCCTAGGTCACAAGTCATGTGCTTATTCACAAATGGTTCATGAAAAAAATCTGGCTTCTTGCACGAGCTATGGGCAACATATGCAGGCTCTGTGAAACAAAACTCAGGCCCATTGGGCCACTGGAGCTATTTTTCATTAGCATCACAATTACAACGCAGTACAACGCAGTGGGAAAAATGAGAGCCCTTCACAACATGACGCAACGACATGAGCCCCATAAACGGGGCCATAGTGAGCTTGGAGGGTCAAAACGTTGAAAATAGGTGTTGTATAAGTTATACAGCATCAAACATGCATCAAACATCATGACTGGATGACTAATATGACTGAATCAGGCAGCCATAGCCAAAGCATCATCCACTCTCACAACGTGTTGAGCACATGCCTCGTGGGAACGGAGGTGCTGGGTTTTCATTCCATAACGCGTGCAATACTGAAAGAAAGAGGCACGTGTAATGCAAGGCTTGGATAGGTTGAGTGATCCATGAGCTTACATGCAGGCAAAGATGACGCTGGAATGCATGCTAGCAAATGGTGGCAAGATGCTAACAACACATGATTATACACCATGATTATGGGCACCTAGCTGGTCTTCTTGCACAATCAACGCAGTATAAACCATCAACATCCAATCCTCACGATATATGCACGGCTTGACGACGTATACAGCACCTAAATACTGCACAACTGCAACCTGCTATGGCTGACATGCAAGCAACGTCGAGTAGGATGGCGGTCTTAGAGAGGCTGGGCAGAGGTCGGTAGAAATAAGTGGAAAACTGGCAGAAACTAGGTAGAAACACGATATACTTACGCCTGCAAGCACTATTGAGCCGGTGGCAGAGGCCATTTCCAGGAAAATACAGCATACCGTAGCAATAGCCACGGTCACGCCTTACGCTATTTGCAGGCACCATCATGCCCGGCGCTACCCAATAAAAGTCTGAACAATTCTCGGTTTAGCCGAGAGTCCGGACGTTCGGAATGAATAAACATGTGTTAAGAAGTCGAAACACCATGGAAATACCAAGCATGGTGCCGCAGCAGACCCGAGTCTTGACGTAATAATATGTATGCCGGTTTCCAGGGTTTCCGCATGAAAGTTGGGTGAGAAACTGGAAAAAACTACGTTTCCTTTGCCCCAGTACCTCGACAAACTCGTAGAAACCTAATTATCAACCTTTGAACGCATCATCATGGTCGTGCCACCCAACAGCCACTGAAATTCGCGCGAAAACTGGCGAGATCTACCTGCCGCCATCGCCGTCGTCTTCACCTTCGTCCCGCGAAAATGCCTGATTTCAGTGGTACATATTTGTTTGCAGCTGTCACAAAAAAAATACCAAAAATAACAGGATTTTTTCTTGAATTCTATGAGATGTTTCTGACCTATCTTGAAAGTTTCAGACCAAAAATCGCATGTTTAATAGGTTTGCCACGTGTCAGATTACAACGCGATACATCGCGTTCTAACCCTACAACGCGATGTATCGCGTTGTAAAAAAACACGGGTTAATTAATCTTCCCCCTCATGCCAGGCCCCCCTTAGCTGGGTTGTGCTCCCAGACAGCATGGTGGTGCAGGTGCCCTTGGTGCACCTAGAGCAAGTGTTGTTTACATTCCTACCCTTGCAGGAAGTCGCTTAGAATGTATTAAAAGCCATATGCCCCTTCTCTGGGATATGTGCTACATACACTTCCAACTGAGTTATGTTCCTAGTTTCAATGCACAAGGCTACACATTTCCATCTCCATTGATATTCATCATCCTGAAGGACTCAACCGGAAAAGATAACGGCAGGCTCGGGCTACCATGGTCCGGATTTTTCCCATTTTTCTGGCCTGCGCTGGTTGTCTCCTTGATAATTGTTTCAAAAAGGTTTCATTACATTATTTGCTGGTTGTCTTATTGATTACATGACAGTGAGACGACACTAGCCTAGCTCTTATTATTGAGAAAGTGAACGAACCATTGAGCACCAAACCAACCGCTGGGGTGCATATGTTTTAGCACCGTTTCTTGGATTCAATGCAACAGCTCTTGGGTATGTGTAGACCCATCAATCGTTTAATGTCAGCAACTTGCCTCACTAGGCAAAAAACTTGACTTCAATGAACCAGGTAACCTGATTGGCACGTTGGGCCATATCTCCATGGGTCCAGTGCCTCTCCGCTGGGCCTCATGGCCTCAAGCCAACGTTCCAAAAGCACCTCCCACCTTGGCTGGCACACCTCTGCTGACAGACGCAGTGACTGCCTTGTACCCATGCGCTGGAGAACACAAGCGCTGGTGATCCCAACAGGGATGGCCAGGATCAAGATTTCCTTGGATACGTGCGGAGTACCGGGCCAGGATAAATATCCAGATAATCTGGTATCCAATAATAAGGTGCATGGAGGCTGGGCTGGCAGCCATTTGCACATGGTGTTCGGATGCACTGGTGGGAGGTAACCAGAACGCCATTCGAGGCGAGCAGCTGGGGCAGCTGACCATGATGTCACAATGCGAGCATGGCAGCCAGCTCACCCTCATCAGACAAGTCATGTCCTTCTTGAAAAACGAGCGTGACCGCGCAAAGCCTCAAGGCACCTGCGGGCACGCCATAAATACGAGGTGGTGGAGAGTCCCATTACAGGGAGAGACCCCATTAGACAGTACGCAGTCCAAGCATGATGAGGTGTCTACTCCGACCGCTCCGCCATCTTGGTGACCCACTTTTCCCGGATGTCAATCCCCACCATGGCCTCCCCAAGCCCTTCACTGCACTCGGCCAGGATCTTGGGGTCGTTGAAGTGCGTGACAGCCTGGACGATGGCCCTGGCGCGCTTGGCAGGGTCCCCGCTTTTGAAGATCCCCGAGCCGACAAACACCCCATCCATGCCCATCTGCATCATCATTGCCGCGTCCGCCGGGGTGGCCACTCCACCGGCGGCGAAATTGACAACCGGCAGCCGGCCCAGCTGCTTGACCTCCCTGCACAGCTCCACTGGTACCCGATGCTCCTTGGCGAAAACGTAGATCTCGTCATCATCCATGTTCTGTAGCTGTCGGACGTCCGCGTTTACCTGGCGAACGTGACGCACCGCCTCAACCACATTCCCCGTGCCAGCCTCTCCCTTAGTGCGGATGAAGGCCGCACCCTCGGCAATGCGCCGGAGTGCCTCCCCAAGGTTACGGCAGCCGCACACGTACGGGACGTTGAATTTATGCTTGTTGATGTGATGGACCTCGTCCGCTGGGGTCAGGACCTCGCTCTCGTCAATGTAATCAATTCCGAGGGCCTCGAGGATCTGTGCCTCGACAAAATGCCCGATACGAACCTGATTGTCGATGTCACACGTCACGCACAGCACAAGGACGGGTGTCCCATACGTTAGCATGTTAAATCCTTTCAAAATTCCAGAACGCAAATATATCATAGCGTAATATATTCAACCGTCGGGTTATCCAAGCGCTACATGCCATATTCGGTCAATAAAAAACCGCATAAAAATACCTTGGCCATGACGGGGATAGTTACGGCGGCTTTAATTTCCTTGATAAGCCCAGGGTCGCTCATGCGGGCTACGCCGCCTTCTTTGCGAATGTCGGCCGGTACGCGCTCAAGGGCCATCACTGTCATAAAAACACCGAGAATGAAATCAGCCGGACGATGGACGCATTTTGCTTCAATAACGTATGCCAAGAATAGGTTGATATGGAATCCCAGACAAAGCTTAGTGCGTCGTGAAGCAAAGAAACCGCTGCCGACCCGGCAACTTACCAGCGACGGCACCAGCCTCCTCGGCAATCCGCGCCTGCTCCGCATTAATCACATCCATAATCACACCGCCCTTAAGCATCTGCGCCAGACCGACCTTGACGCCATAGGTGGCCTTGCCATTCTCAGCAACTGCGTTTCCGCTCACCATGGTCGCCGAACGTGCAAGAGCGGAGGGAGCGGTGCTGTGGACGTCTGCGTCGTTCAGGCGTTTGCATGCGCCTTTGTAGCCAGCAGCAGCTCGGGCTGCAGGCCAACGCGAACTTTTAAGTGCGCGTGGGTGGCCGCCTTTGGGGCCACGTAGGCGTGGCCCGAGCAAGCGTTTCTGCCGCGGGCCGTCGACTCGACAGGTCGTCGAGCACTGCCGAGTGCCGCAGACCGCTGGGAAAGACTTCCCGCCAAATGTTCCGTAGAGCCGTACCTCGTACTTCTGAGGAGCTGTTGCACCCTGGTTCCACGTTCAATTTGACTGCTGAGTGCGGAGGCATCGCGAACATCACATGGCAACGTTGACGATGCCAGTCTAATATATCGCCTGTCAAGCCGCAAAATAATAATAATTTCTGACAAGTCCAGGAATAGGGAGGGACTCAAACATCTTGGGGACTCGCAGAGTCTGGAATTCGGGTCGGCATATCTGCTGCTTCGGAACATGTCTCCAGAGAATTGTAGACGACGTAGGTTGGCTTGGCATGGCGACGTAGGGTTGGTTGTCGTTAGCACAAGAAACAAACGACTACCGATGGTTTCCCGAGTGTCTGTTTCTCGCATGCTTCCAGATATGCTTTGGTGACATTACATGGGAAGATTTTTAGCAAGCAGCCCCTCAATCTTACCTGCGACATGAATGTCTATCTGGTGCGGCTCTGCTTGACGGAATAGTGCAGTTGTCCTCTCGATTTTCGGAGCCGGAGGCACCAGTACGCTTTCTGCGGTTCGAATAAGTCAGTCGGCGGCCAATCACTTAGCATCGCAAGTCCAGCGCACCTTCCTTTGATGCTGTTATGAACAAAGGAAGTTAGCATGTTCCGAAGGTAATACACAAGGGCGATGTCCGCATTTTTTCCTGGCTTCGAAATGGCTTATAGGCCATTTGCCGTCGTCTCCTAAGTATGGGCGACGTAGTTTCCTAGTGCAGGGTCAGAACTCAGGCATCTCCCGGCATCTTGTACACCGTTTCTTGACGCTGCGGCTAAACCGCGTGAATGAGGGTGTACCTTTGGTCGACAAATTTTGTTATGAGCAGAGAGGATTGCGCTGATGGGCTACTAGTTTGCAAGCTTGCAAGGGTGGCGGTCAGTGAACAGGCATACGCAATACGCAATCGTACGGGGCCCATGGGTATTGGGTATAATACGCTCGTACGGGGTATTATACGCAAATCGTACGGTGACTCTTGAAAATGCTGTTTTTTTAATGGTTCAGGGGGTTCCTCAACATTCTGACCAATCAGGCATGTTTTCTTTGTGTTCTTGCAATGCACCACATGCCTATATGTGACACATCATCTCATGACATTGGCATTACCGTTGCTGCTTACAAGTACAAGCATTGTCCTGTTTAATTGTTAAGTCTGTTAAAAGCACACCATAACAAAGTTGTATGCACAATCAGTGCACACCTGAAAAGGATAATAACACAAGTAGATATGCATGCGCAATGACACTTGCAGAGGTATAGAGATTGCTGCCACCATTACTGTAGGTTGAACTTAAAACCATGTCATCTCTGGCAGCATGGAATTGCTATATACTAAGACTGAAATACAGCACACGGTCAGTTGGCCAACTTGCCAAAAGTAATAAGACATTATGCCAGAAACGGACATCTTGCCTACTCGTGGTAGGCCACCATGCAATATTGATCTACATGAAGCAAGAATCCATGCGGGCTGCCAACAATGTGACTAGCGTGCAGGATACCATGCATGCCAGCAACCTGACCCAGCTTCCCTAAACCAGTAAAACACATGGTACGGTGGCTGGCTAGCAGCAGCCGGCATGGCTAAATAAGGCATCTGTGTGCATCGCGAGTCACACCAAATACCCCGCAGCCTGCGACGCAATGCCTCCGGCGGCCTCATGCACTCGCTCACTCTTGCCTCCTTCGCATACGTGGCGCCCATGATATGGCGGGTGCTAGCCTTGCTCGGGTGGTAGCCTTGCTCGGGTGGTAGAACCCGAGAATTTTGCATCCAAAAGTGTGCACGTCACTGAGCTTTTAGTTACCTGTCGGCTGCCCTTTTTTGTTGAGAGTCTGTTCTTTCACGATGTGTGTCTGAGACAGTCTCGAATACGGCCTGCATCTCGTCAGCCCCATCATCATCGTGTTCCATAGACGGGTCCGCACTATCACCGTCGCTAGCCATGGTGCCTGGATGTCAATTGTGCTACGATTAAATGTTAGGTGCCAGATGCGCGCCCTTGTTGGCAGACAACATAACATCGTCACCTAATTTCCTCGTCCTTCGTCTCCTAGACCCTAGTCCGACACGCAGCAATCTGCAGCAATGCATGTAAAAGTATAGTCGTACACGGCCAGCTTGGCACCTGCACGCCAGTTTATTTGTCGCGGAGTTACAGGTCGCCTCAGTCTAGTTCCGGCTCCACGTGCCGGCCGTCCAAAATGATACCAGAAGCTACTTCGAACACGGTTCATACGCAAAAAAATACGCAAAAAATTAATACGCAATACGCAAAAAATACGCAAAAAATACGCGGTGCGTATTTTTTTGCCCATTTTAATACGCAAATCTTGCGTATGACGTATTATACGCATCGTACGGCGTAGTATACGCCGTATGCCTGTACACTGGTGGCGGTGACGAATTGAAAGGTGCCTGGGGGGATGGCTGGCAGGTGGTCAGGTAGTCAGACAGTCAATCAGGCAGGTAAGTAATCAGGTAGTCAGGTACCTAGTTAGGTAGTCAGTTAGACTGGTGGGCAGGCAACGAGGCAGGGAGGCAGGCAGGCAGATAGGCAGGTAGCATTTCAGGCTGCCAGCTGACTTTTCCTGTCCAGATGTTAAGCATGGGGACTGTTTTGTCAAGTTGCCTATGTCGCATTGGATGCTTTATGTGGATAGGCATGATTTAGCCTTGGATCCATCTCCTTTCCTTTGGACGCATAACAGGTCAACCTCTGATGAATTGGCACTTAATCTGTGTCACGTGAGCGAAAGTCCTAAGTGGGATGAACATGAAGTGGGTTGGAATGGATCTAGATATCTAGTTGTCTCACTTAATCTAGCTTCTAGTGAGAGGGTTGCGGGCACCACACTGAGCCCGAATCACAATGGTTGCCGAATATGGTCACAACTCACACGCGTTGCCCCTGTGTTACACCCTGGCACTCCCTTGGGGTTCGGTGGGTATCCTTCAGAAAGTTCTACCTGCAACCTATCTTTGCGTGTCATTCCACTGCATATGACAGACAAATCTGGAGGCTGCCCGGGCGTGAGCCCGTTCCTCCTGGGGTAGCACATGTCAAGTCCTAGCCTATCTCGGAAAATCCAGCGGAGGTGAACCGTGGGCTACAACATAGTTGTCAACACCGTCGCGTCGCTACAGTAAAATGATGTTTTCTGGCATACGCGGGCTTTTGAGTTGGTTCCCGCCGCACATTTGAAAGTGATGTCCTCCGGATTTTTGCCTTTGCACTGTGTGCAGTTCTTTGACGTTTGGAAACATGGCATGGCTAACAAAATAACTGACTAGCTAGACCTTTTCATTGGTTTTCCATTTGCGGGTATTTCCTCGCAAATGGTGGGGAGCGATCGCAGCAATGGTGCTCACCACTGGACACTCCCGGCCAGTTAGGCTCGAAACACACTCCCTGATCAAGCAAGCTGTTTCCGGCCCCACCGTCTAGGTCACTGATCTAGTCGCTCTAGCTACTCGCAAGCCAGACATAATTTCAATGCACAAGGCTAGACATTTCCATCTCCATTCATACTATTCATCATCTTGACCGACTCGAAAACTGGGAGAATTCGATAACCGGGCAGGCTCGAGCTACCATGTACGTGGACGTCCGGATACTCCCGATTTCTGGCCTGCGCTGGTTAAAATTAAATTAAATTATAACATGACTCCGCTTCAAGCTGTTGGGGAGTTGGCTTCCTGACACTGCCGACGACGTGGACACCCGCATCGGCCTTTCCTGGGCCAAGCTCGGTTCGCTCAACACCTACTGGCGCTCGAAGGGCCTGGGCGAGCACCGCAAGCGCATGCTCTTCAAGGTCCTCGTCCTCACGGTGCTCTCGTATGGCGCCGAGGCGTGGACACTCACACCCAAACTGGCAGCTAGGCTAGACGGCACGGTTTACAGGATGCTCCGACAGGTCCTTAACGTAGGGTTTTCCGAGCGTCCGTCATCAGAGTCTTCGTATCATGGCATGCCTCGTATTTCGGACGAGATTAGGCAGCGTAGGATAGCATTTGTAGGACACCTTGCTCGCACCAGCCATGCAGGTCGACACCGCCCTTGGTCTGGCCGGCCCCCAGCGGCTTGGCCAGCCAGGGCGACACATTCTGACCTGGCCTGGCCCCGAGGGCATTCCCAAAAGGGTAGGGAAACCTGTCACGAACTACACCCAGATGTTGCTGGACGACCTAGTGGTCCCAGCCCAGTTTGAGTACCGCATCCACTCTCTCTCCCGTCTTTGGACTGCCATGCAGGACAAGATGCGGTGGACGAAGATTGTCAAGGCGCACACGCCCGACCAGCTGTGGGCAAGCCCCCTTCCCCCCAAGCGGAGGAGGCGTTTTGATGAGTAGTGTAGTGAGGATTTTCTAGACTAGATAGCTTAGAGTTAGGCTAGTTCGATCACGCGGCTTCCTCCATCCCATCCATCATGGAATATGTGCTACATGATCTCCCCACGGAGGCATGTTATAATTTAATTTAATTTTTTAATGACTCCGTTGAGAGATCATTAATTAATTAATGAATTAAACTCGTGCTCTCGTTGGGGAGTCATGGAGCATTAACCCCGATGGATGGATGGAGGGAGGGAGTCAGGGAGGGAGCCCTGGAGGGAGGGAGGGAGGGAGGGGAGGGGTGGGTGGGTGGGTGGGTGGGTGGGTGGGTGGGTGGGTGGGTGGGTGGGTGGGTGGGTGGGTGGGGGTGGGTGGGTGGGTGGGTGGGTGGGTGGTGGGTGGTGGGTGGGTGGGTGGGTGGGTGGTGGGTGGGTGGGTGGGTGGGTGGGTGGGTGGGTGGGTGGGTGGGTGGGTGGGTGGGTGGGTGGATGGATGGATGGATGGATGGAGATCGACACGCAATCCTACTACCGGTCTAAGCTATTCTGATTTGGCACGCCGCAAAGGTGAAAACCATTTGCGTTCAGTGCCGGTCCGCGGAAAACGCGATCTGCAAATGAATCCAGGCCGGAATCGAACTGGGGACCTCTCGCACCCACTTTTGCTGACTATAGGACGGACGTCTCCTGATCCTAAGGCATCGCCAGCTGACACCTACAGTCCAACCGCAAAGTTCTCCTTTCCGGGGAGTGATGCAAGCCATTCGGATTTTGTACTAGATAAATCATTCGAGATCTGTGTGTGTAGTAGGAGTATTACACACGGTCTAAGCTATCTACAAAAACAAACCTACTCTATATCTATGGTGCCCGCGACCGTAGGGGTCTTGTCTAGCATGCTTCCCGCGCTTGCAAACACGCGCTTCCCCACTGGAGGGGGTTCTTTGGTTGTATATTGGAGGCAGATATTATTCGATAGCAACTGGTTTCAAGTGAAATATAATAATTGCCCTGCGCTGATTGTCTCCTTGACAATAGTTGGTTGTTCGTTCGATGCTACCCCTTTTGCACCGAATGCAAGTTTCCTCATCCATGCATGTGTGCCGGCAAGGGTAACTGCCTGGCCGGCTGCCTGCATGAGGTTGCACACCTGATCGCCGTTCTTACTCTCTCAGGCAACATACAAGATATAATGTAAAATCTAAGTAAGTACTTAGTACTTGCGTGTCATGCGCATGGGCATGCCACGGAGTACTGTGCTAATCTCATTAGAAAAGTAATGACAAGGAAGTTACAAATATCGTCTGCATCGATCATGCCCCATACATATATGCCTGTCTAGGTCATCTAGTCGCTCTACACATAAGCCAGCCATAATTTCAATGCACAAGGCTACACATCACCATTCATTTTCATCATCCTGAACGACTCGAACACGCGGACAAGATAACGGCAGGCTCGAGCTACCATGGTCCGGATTAATTCTCCCGATTTCTGGCCTGCGCTGGTTGTCTCTTTGATATATGCCCTGATCAAGCAAGCTGTTTCCGGCCCCACCGTCCAGGTCATCTAGTCGCTCTACACGTAAGCCAGCCATAACTTCAATGCACAAGGCTACATGCACATTTCCATCACCGTTCATATTCATCATCCTGAACGACTCTCGAACACGTACGCGGACAAGATAACGGCAGGCTCGAGCTACCATATGGTCCGGATTTTCCCGATTTCTGGCCTGCGCTGGTTTTCTCCTTGATATATAGCCGCGCACTGGTGGTTGCCCAGCCCCCACCCGGGCTTGCCTCGCCATCTGCATCGCCTGAACCTAAGCGCAGTCGCCCTGCCGAGCCGCACTGGGACGAGATCGCCTTTGACATATCAACGCACCTGGCTTCTGGACTAGAACCCCGGGAGCCTTTAAGGAAGACGTGTTTTTCGGCACGCACGCCTCGCTTGTAGCCCTGTGCTTGCACCTCATCTCCCACAACCGCGGCCGCTGGCCCAACGGCCAACCTTCCACCACCGATGACATTGATATCATTCCGCGCATGAAACGCCCCCGGCTCCAGCGCTTCGCCCTCTGCTCCCTCCTCGGGCGTTCCGACGCCGAGATCTAAGCCCCCCCTCCAACCGTCGCGACCGAAGCCATCGTCCGCACCCTCCTTAATTAATTAATTAAAATCATAGCTCCGTGCATGGGGAGCATATGTAACACATAGCCCTGAGAAAGGGGCATCTATGGGTTTGTAATACAATCAGGGCGACAACCTGCAGGTGTAGGATGTACAACTCATATCACCTGCTCTGGGTGCACAGGCCGGGTGCAGCTGCACCGCCATGATGGTTCATGCCTCCTAAACAAGCACAAGCACACAAGGCGGCTTGAGGAGAGGGCCTAGAAGGCCTGCATGACATATGGGGTGGAAGGTATGTGGCTAGGCTATAGCTGGTGTACACATGGCATCTCAGCAGAGAGTAGCTCCCTGCTTAGGCATAGCATGGCTAAATGCTGACTGCAACATCCATGGGAGGTCCCATTGTAGACATGGCGTAGCTAAATACTGAAGGCATCATCCATGGGGGCCATTATGGGCGCACATGCGCGTGGGCCACATGCTAGGCTAAGCCTGACTACTCTACACTAGTGGTATATGTTCCCTAGTCTGCACCCTCCTTAAGGAAGCTTTCGAGCAGCACGTGACCCCCCTTGCCACAGATGTGGCGGTGCCCAATGGGCGGCACGCTGGCTGCTGAGCTCCCTCACATTTCCACCACCGTCACCTCCACCTCCACCCTCCTCGCCTCCACCTCCACTGCCACCTCCACCTCCACCGCCACCCTCAAGGCCCAGCTTCTCGACATCGACCAACGCCTAACTATTAAAGGACACCGCCATAGCCGTCGAGTGCATGCAGAACACCGCCGGCATCACCGCCCAGGCGGTGAGGGACATCGCCACCAAGCCAGCCCCAGGCTGGCCCAGGCGACGACGCCCCTCCCACCCAGACCTGGGCGGACCTGCTCAAGCACCACGCCACCTCCACCACCTCCACCATCGCGGCACAGCTGAAACAACAAGCCCTCGACCTCCGCGAGGAGGCCGACCGCACCCAGCGCAGCCACAACGTCATAGTCAAGAACTTCGACCAGCCGGCGGGTGAGGACTCGACGACTCTTCTTACGGCATGTAAGCGCGACATTCTTGCCCCCATGCACATTACTGGTGAGCTGCGCATGTCGGCTGTTCGCCTCCCCCGCGCGCGGGGTAAGGCTGGCCCGGCATGCACGGGCGTCCCCAACATCTACTGCTCCAATTTTGGTACTTTTGAAATTCCATGCCTGGAGCGCAAAGTTTGCAATATATGTGCCGTTTGTAGCTCTAGCTCTATAATAACCTGACCAACCCCGCATTCCTCAAAGTACTTAGCACTTGTTGCCTATTCTCATTATGCGAATCACATGATTAGGATGTGCTTCATGATTGCTATTGCTCGAGATTCAATTAAGAATGATTGACATCAATAAATGATGAACCAAATAAACCAAATTAGGCCACTTGACAAGTTCATGATCCATTTAAATTGTACAATTAAGCGATTAATTAATTCATAAATCATACATTACATGGGATACCCCCGTCGACGAGCTAGTGGTACGTACAATGAAACATTTGAGTTTGTAACATGTCTCCATGGATATATACATGTATGCTGGACCTCGCGCATCTCAGCCCTCTAAGAAATGTTATTTGAACTCAGGTCTAGATCTAAATATATACATGATCTGGATAATATTATACACTTCCTTAAAAGAGCATGAATCGAGCTTTACAATTCAGGACAAGGAACTCGTTTGCAAATCACGGCTGAAAGGCAAGTGCTCACAACGAAGCACGTGCTCTCAAGGCTGTCCACCTCGTCCAACCAAGCCCGGGCGAGCTGGCCTACTCAACAGGTCTCTTCTTGGCCAAGTTCGTGAGCCGTTTCTCGACGTCTGTCGGAATGGTCAAGATGGCCTGGCGATTGTTAGCTGGGTTGACAACAATGGTGTGTTCGAACCCCGCGTCCATGCACAGGTAGCAATTGACCAAGTTTGGCTGTTCAGCTTGCGCATCGGCGTCCATTTTGAACATCGTCGCCATACCCGGAAATCTGTCCCAGTAGCGCACCCCCACCACCCATTGTCCCTTACGGAACAACTCCCTATCGACCTTGCCGTTTCTGTCGGCCACTCGCCTCACGAAAGTAGCGGCCACCTGATAAGGCTCCTGCAAGACTTCCGCTAGCCAATATGGATGATCTGGATCGTGGGACTCATCACCAGAGTAGGACTCGACGGCAAAAATGTCTCGCAGCTTCAGTCTCCTTCCCATCATCGTCCTCTCTGCCTGTAGTCTGTTCAGTCGCGTCCCTGCGTGCCCCCCTTGTCCGTTTGGGTTCCTTTGCACTGGCTCCCCCAGTTTGTGGAGCTTCATCCGAGCACCTCCCACATTCCAGCCGTCCATGTCGGTCCACTCCTTTCGACAATCCCACCACCTTTCCTCGGCGCACGCACCGCCACAATAGCAGGAATACTGGCGCAGCATTAAGCGCGTCACATTCGACTTGTCCATGCGCCACCAGTGCGCCTTCTTCACTCCTTTGATTTCGCCGCGCCCTGGGCTGTAAGGAAGCACCTGCGCGTCGAAGACAAGATTTGCACAAGGGAAAGTTGAAGTTACGAGACCATCGAGCTAGTTGTGTTTTATTAAGCACTCCTGATCGCCAGGACTCCAAGAACGCCCTAGAAACGACGGCCGGCGTAACTATTCCCTGAACGAGGACTGTACACTTAATTACCTCGGGGAACTCGAAGAAGTTACGCCTGGTCGTTGTGGTCCCGCCCACCGCCCCCGACGCCAGATTCTCCACCAACTGGGCGGCCGTCTGTTTGTCCTGGTTCTCTTCCCTGATGTGCCACCTCCTCAACATGCACTTCACAGTCCCACCAGCTCCATCCACCTCCCCCTTTCCGTGCTGCTCCCCAAAGTAATTCCACTCAAATGACTCCAGGTGCGGATCCTCCGTCAGCAGCCGGGCCACTTCCGCGATCACATTCCTTGACTTGAACTGCATGGAGCAATTGTCCGACCACCCAATGAAGCGCTTCACCTCTACCCCTTCTGACCGTAGTGTCGCCAGGATTTTGAGGATAGCAAAACGGAGGGCCCGCCCGTCCCTTTTCATTCCGCCCTGTCCGATGAAGTGAAACTCCCTTCTCACGACCTTTCCCGACGCTGGATCCAAGTAGCGCACGATCCAGGGCATAAGGACGAATGTGACTGGATGCCAATACTGTGCTTGGAGATTGTGATAGGTGTAAGACTGGTAGTTCTCGGCGTAATCTGTGTGGCATACAAGGTCCCCCACCCGCATCCTTGAGAGACATTCCTTGGAGGCGTCCGCTTGCCACCACGCGTTGAAGCAATGCTGGATGAAGTCCGGCCACTTGTCCACAATTGCCTCCTTTAGCTCCGTTGGTGTGGACTTGACGTCGACTTGCGTCAATCGCTGCCCACCAGCCTTTGCGATCTCGTCACAGTCGTCCTGCATATGCGCAGTGTGCACATACAGAAAAGACATCAACTTCGACCCACCAATGACCTGTAGAAAGAAAAAAGACAGGACCTCAGGAAAAATTGAAAAAGAAACGCCTTGGGGCGCAACCACTCCACTAAAAATTACCTCTGGCCCAAGAACTTCAGGAAACATTGCAAAAGAAACGCCTTGGGGCGCAACCACTCCACTAAAAATTACCTCTGGCCCAAGAACCGCACCCGGCGGCACATCCTGCATCTCGTATCTGGTCCATGAAATCAGGTGGTTGGAAGCCTCCTCCCGTTCGCATAACATGAAGTTCCGAATTCCACACTTGGGAGCCAGGCAAGTGCCCAACACACAAGCCTTACGCCGGATCGAGCAAACCCCCAACTCCTCGCCCAGGTCATGATCGGGCACCCCTTCCTCGTCGTCCAGCACCCTCCCATGCATGGGCAGATCCTCAAGTTCGCCCTGAAAAGGCTGAACCTGCGGCCGCGACGACCCCACAGACGACCTCGAACCTCCCCCCTCCCTCATCCCCTCCACCTCACAAGTAAACTTGTTCACCCACTCTGTCGTGTGAGTGGCTTTGAAAATGGAACATGTGGGCACGGACGACCCCACGTCGAGCTGGCTACCATGATCGCACGCGTGGCATTCAGGTCCGCACTCGCATCTGGCATGAAAAGTTGCACGAAATTTGGCCAACCCCCCAACCATGGACTGCATGGTAGTGTGGTGCTGGCATGCGCACAAGTTCCGCATTTTCCACCGCCCCTTGACGCATGCGGGCATATGCTTGCAAAAAGTAGTGTATCCCACATGAACTGTGCTCTTCTGATTCGTGCGTAGCATTGACATCCCTGCCTCCGTCTCCAAAATCACCTGATTTCCCCCCCTCACACCCTCCTCTCCCTCCCCCCCCCCCCCTCCCTACTGTCCATCCGCCGCGGTGGCTTCAACTCCGGATGGCGGGAAATGAACACTTCGTAAATCTTCGACTTGGAGACAGTATAGTAGCGCGCACCCTCCGAAAACGCTAGTGTATGTTTGTAATCCTTTCTGGTCCATTCACAATGAACATCCTTCATGTTCGGAGACGCCCGCGTCAAGTTATCATCCCTCCAGCACGCTTGTATCAGGGCAATGACTTCCGTCGGAAGCTCGTCTTTCCTCCTCCTCCTCTCTGGCGCACTCATCAAAAGGTCGTCCTCCCCTTCTTCCATTCCATCCCTGTGACCCCGAACAGTTGCGACAAAGCGCCTGTCAATCCCGAACGCGCGCTCCACAATCCTGTCCGGGACGCCCTCCATTGCCTTCGTAACAAGTCCACACAAGGCCCACCTAAGCCCACGATCCTTCTCAGATGTTCCCAAGTCGCCAAAAGCCTTCTTGATGTTATCCCGAAGAGATTCCGCCCAATTTTCAGGAAGCCCGCCGTCACAGTTCTTCCTCTTCTTAATGCCGTTGCTCTCCGCCACCATGGCATTTAGTCTTGAAGCTGCGCAAGACAGAACCTCCGCGCTCATCTCTGGCGTCCTGTGGTTGTTTGCTTTCACGCGTTCCGCCATGATAGGAAAGATGTCATTGGCAATTTTGTACCCCTTGTTCTCGATGTACTTGTCGCTCCAGAGACCGCGAAGTGCAGGCTCCCGGTCGTCATTGGACAAGGGACGCGAACCGTCGGAAACGGCCCCCCGCCCCGATCGCGCCATCAGACTTTGGTCAGACGGCAGCTGATTTTTTTCGCCTCTTAATCCCGCGGCACCGAAAGCCCTGAGGATGAGTAATGATAAATAATCACCATTAAAGACACGACGAAAACGATGGGCATCAAACAAGAACGACAAGCGTCATTAATAACGCCGGCCGGCGCAACTGGATACATGTAAACCATACAAAAGTGATTTTATGAAACACATACAGTTTGTCATTAATAACGACGGCCGGCGTAACTCGGGCGCAATTAAAAACCATTAAGAAGCAACTCAGGATATGCAGGCAGAAATCCTTCAGGTGTAAAAAAGATGTACAAACACACTTTTGGTAATGGGGCCTGATTGCGCAACTGCAAGATACCATTGGAAACGCCGGCCGGCGCAACTGGATGCATGTACATAAACCATACAAAAGTGATTTGCACAAAACCCCTACAATTTGTCATGAGTAACGACGGCCGGCGTAACTCGGTTGCATTTGAAAACCACAAAGAAGCAACTCAGGTAGTGAAGGCGGAAATCCCAGAGGTGATAAAATGTTTACCAACACAAAATGTTGATAAGCGTGCAAGCTTTTGCAAGTGCGCGCAAGATACCATTGGAAACGCCGGCCGGCGCAACTGGAACACCAAAACAAAAAACTTGATTTGCACGAAACCCATTCAGTTCGTCATGGATAACGACGGCCGGCGCAACTTCATGGCACTCACCACTTTCACCAAATGCCATGTCGCCATTATATTGAGGAAAGCGAAGTATGCCCACTTGAAGCTGTGGTCTGCAGAACATTGACACAAAATATGCATGGTATTTCAAGCAATGAATGCTATGTGTCAGGCATCAATGTCTTTATTGTATCCAAATGTGGTTAGGACGGAGGTTTACATTGGTTGCTATTTTAAGACAATGGCGTATAACCAAACATTGCACACACTCAAGAGTGTACTTATGCTGAACTGGAAAGGAACATTAAACCCCAATAAGGTAGATATTTTTCTTTTACATTTTAATTTTTTATATACTACTTTATATAATATTATATTATATTATATTATATTATGCTATATTATGTTATATGAAATAACATTAAAATTAACATAAAATTAAAATTATATATTAATTATAGTATATTATATAATTTATATTATATATTATATTCACGATGCTCTGTGTATTAATGACATATCAGACACACCTACATCACATCGCCTTGATGTTTCCGTTGTATGGGTCCGGTCGGGCGTTGGTAGCTGGTCGACAACAATTCTACATTTCCTAAAAAAAAATGCGACCGTGCCTACATTCGAAGGCGCGCTGTGGCTGACCTGAACTATCGGTGAACACCTCGGCGTCACTTGACCGGCCTAGGTTGACATTTCGGCAGAGTAACGCTGCTTAAAGGATCCTTGCGTAGTTCGCGCGATTTGGCTCTTTATATATGTTTTTGGAGACGACGAGCAAGCATCCGATTGGTCAGCCAATTCCTGTCCAGTCCTCGGACAGTGTCCAATCCGGTGCTTGGGATCCAGAAAACGTGCTCGAGCCTGGCCACTCTGTCGCGGGCGCCGCGCTAGTGGCGTCGCGCCCAAACCTGACCAGGCCATAGGAAAGGGCGGGGGCGAATGCAAGAATTATTGTTATATCCTGACCTGTCCTGGGGAAGGTCCGGGGCGAATGCAAGAATTAATATACCTGCGTATGCAACCAACACGGCCGATCCACATACATAATCCGACTGAGCTGGACGGTACGGACCAAATTTCGGTGCAAATTGAGGCCCAAAAGCTATGTCGGCATGGTGCGCGCACCCCTTGCGGTAGGGGCCATGGCGACTGCCTTTAGACGAAACGTGACAAATCTGGCACGCGGAAAGCAGAAATGCTCGATTGTTGGAGAAAATTAGTTACTGATTCTAATTTATGGCGGGATGGTTGCGATCTATAATGTCGCGGGCTTTTTTTCTTTGCCATCGGCAGGGGGGGTCCGGCCTGAATTTCTGTCGGGATGAATAAAGTATATTGGATGCCTGCCGGGTTGATTGTCGATTGTTGCCAGTTTTGATGGTCGTAAGGAAAGCTAGTTTAATGATGTTTCTAAAGCCGTAAAAATTCCCGCTGCTATCTTTACCTTTCCCGTCATTTTGCGGTAAGATAACATTAGCCCTGCGCGATGCGTACTGCCCAACCACTCCATGAAAGGGTGGACTTTCTTGTGCGCCTGGGCACGAATAAATGCCCGTTATGGTACGTTCTTGTGTTAAACGTCTTAAGCTTGCGTTTTCCTGCTTTCTTACCTCGTTGAGCGTAAGCTTTTTGCCTTCTTTCCGGCCAGATGCAGCCAGAAAGTTGCGGGTCCTGGCGCTGCATCGCTGGATTCCTGGGTGTCTTTTAGCTAGTTAATCGTCTGTGACGTGGCTGGCTTTCTGCAGCGCGTGGCCCGCAACCTGTCGGGAAGGTGTAATGCTTTTATTTCCATGCTTCTCTGAAATTTCTTTTGCTTTATAGACAGTTGTGTTCGAGGAAATTCACGCGGTCTTCCTAAGCAGCGGCATCATTTTCCCCAGACACTGACGAGCTGGCACCTGTCTCCTAAAGAGAGCGGCTCGTGCTTGTTAGAAAGGAGGCAGTGTGCATTTTGCGGGACACAATGCTTTGGTGGCACATGCGTCAGGTAGGCTGTTCCAATGGTCTCTTCACCTTTCCCACTGAGTAAATGTTAGCATTTGTCATGCTAACCAGAGCAGCTAGCCACAGGTTGGCTGGATAAAAAGTCAGCTTATTTTCTCTTTATATACTGCGTGTGTGGTCCTCCACGTGTCCGGCTTGTTGGGCATTTTGGAAGAGGGTTTATAATGTGTTGTTGGGTGGAACAACTTGGTTGTTGGCACAAAATCACACATTATTAGCCTGAGATAGGCATGACATATGCTGCTCAGGCGTGTCGTCCTACCAGCCTTGTTGTTAAGGGTAGACTCACAAGGCTGGCTGTGCCGATGGAGGGGTGGGGCGTGCTAGCCCCCCCCCACACCCACGCATGCATGCTAGCCCACCCCCACACCCACGCATGCATGCTAGCCCCGGCCCCGGCCCCCCCACACCCACGCATGCATGCTAGCCCCCCCCACACCCACGCATGCATGCTAGCCCACACTCACACCCACGCATGCATGCTAGCCCACCCCCACACCCACGCATGCATGCTAGCCCCCCCACACACCCACGCATGCATGCCAGCCCCCCCACACACCCACGCATGCATGACCGCCCCCCCCACACCCACGCATGCATGCTAGCCCACCCCCACACCCACGCATGCATGCTAGCCCCCCCACACACCCACGCATGGATGCCAGCCCCCACACACACCCACGCATGCATGACAGCCCCCCCACACACCCACGCATGCATGCTAGCCCCCCACACACACCCACGCATGCATGCCAGCCCCCATACACACCCACGCATGCATGCCAGCCCCCCCCCACACTTACGCATGCATGCTAGCCCCCCACACACACCCACGCATGCATGCCAGCCCCCCCCACACCCACGCATGCATGCCAGCCCCCCCCCACACTTACGCATGCATGCTAGCCCCCCACACACACCCACGCATGCATGCCAGCCCCCCCCACACCCACGCATGCAGGCTAGCCCAACCCCACACCCACGCATGCATGCCAGCCCACCCCCACACCCACACGTGCATGCCAGCCCACCCCCACACCCACGCATGCATGCCAGCCCACCCCCACACCCACGCGTGCATGCCAGCCCACCCCTAGCTTGAGCGTGCTTGTAAAGTTTTTGCATGGTTTATTAAAATGAGTGGAATATGTATTTATTGCATTAAATGTTAATTTTATTGATCATGAATGAAAATGGTCAACATTGCCGAAGTGCCCCTAAATTGCTCAATATTGTGTGCTCAAGAATTCAATGAGGATTGTCATCATGGAAACCCGCACAAATTCACGATTCCGGGCATGCATGTGAAAGTATCAAGAACAATTTTCAATTAAGAATGGTATCTCATTGTTCCATGAATCAATATGACTCCATGTACGTAGACAAGCCATGATGACCCCATGGGAGCCTGAATCCTCATCATTAAATACATAAATGCCACCCATGTACGTAGACGGGCCATGATGACACCAATGGAGCCTGAATCCTCATCATTAATTACATAAATGCCAACCATGTACATACACGGGCAATGATGACACCATGGGAGCCTGAATCCTCATCATTAATTACATAAATGCCAACCATGTACGTAGGCCAGCCATGATGACACTGTGGGAGCCTGAATCCTCATCATTAATTTCATACATGCCAACAACACGTAGACGGGCCATAATGACACCACGGGAGCCTGAATCCTGATCATTTTTTTTTCTTTGACATCCATGTACGTAGGCCAGCCATGATGACACCATGGGAGCCTGAATCCTCATCATTTTTTTTCTGAGACATCCATGTACGTAGGCCAGCCATGATGACACCATGGGAGCCTGAATCCTCATCATTTTTTTTCTGAGACATCCATGTACGTAGGCCAGCCATGATGACACCATGGGAGCCTGAATCCTCATCATTAAATACATACATGCCATCCATGTACGTAGACAGGCCATGACATCTGACACCATGGGAGCCTGAATCCTCATCATTTACTATTCCTTGACATCCATGTACGTAGACGGGCCATGATGACACCATGGGAGCCTGAATCCTCTTCATTTTTTTTTCTTTGACATCCATGTACATACGTAGGCCAGCCATGATGACACCAATGGAGCCTGAATCCTCATCATTAATTACATACATAAATGCCATGATCATCAATGACCCCATGGGAGCCTGAATCCTCATCATTAAATACATAAATGCCACGGTCCATGTACGTAGACGGGCCATGATGACACCAATGGAGCCTGAATCCTCATCATTAATTACATAAATGCCAACCATGTACATACACGGGCAATGATGACACCATGGGAGCCTGAATCCTCATCATTAATTACATAAATGCCAACCATGTACGTAGGCCAGCCATGATGACACTATGGGAGCCTGAATCCTCATCATTCATTTCATACATGCCAACAACACGTAGACGGGCCATAATGACACCACGGGAGCCTGAATCCTCATCATTTTTTTTTCTTTGACATCCATGTACGTAGGCCAGCCATGATGACACCATGGGAGCCTGAATCCTCATCATTTTTTTTCTGAGACATCCATGTACGTAGGCCAGCCATGATGACACCATGGGAGCCTGAATCCTCATCATTAAATACATACATGCCATCCATGTACGTAGACAGGCCATGATGACACCATGGGAGCCTGAATCCTCATCATTTACTATTCCTTGACATCCATGTACGTAGACGGGCCATGATGACACCATGGGAGCCTGAATCCTCATCATTTTTTTTTCTTTGACATCCATGTACATACGTAGGCCAGCCATGATGACACCAATGGAGCCTGAATTCTCATCATTAATTACATACATGCCATCCATGTACGTAGACAGGCCATGACATCTGACACCATGGGAGCCTGAATCCTCATCATTTACTATTCCTTGACATCCATGTACGTAGACGGGCCATGATGACACCATGGGAGCCTGAATCCTCATCATTTTTTTTTCTTTGACATCCATGTACATACGTAGGCCAGCCATGATGACACCAATGGAGCCTGAATCCTCATCATTAATTACATACATAAATGCCAACCATGTACATACACGGGCAATGATGACACCAATGGAGCCTGAATCCTCATCATTAATTACATAAATGGCAACCATGTACATACACGGGCAATGATGACACCATGGGAGCCTGAATCCTCATCATTTTTTTTTTCTTTGACATCCATGTACATACGTAGGCCAGCCATGATGACACCAATGGAGCCTGAATCCTCATCATTAATTACATACATGCCATCCATGTACGTAGACAAGCCATGATGACCCCATGGGAGCCTGAATCCTCATCATTAATTACATACATGCCATCCATGTACGTAGACAGGCCATGATGACACCATGGGAGCCTGAATCCTCATCATTTACTATTCCTTGACATCCATGTACGTAGGCCAGCCATGGAGACACCATGGGAGCCTGAATCCTCCTCATTAATTACATAAATGCCAACCATGTACGTAGACAAGCCATGATGACCCCATGGGAGCCTGAATCCTCATCATTAATTACATAAATGCCATCCATGTACGTAGACGGGCCATGATGACACCATGGGAGCCTGAATCCTCATCATTTACTATTCCTTGACATCCATGTACGTAGGCCAGCCATGGAGACACCATGGGAGCCTGAATCCTCCTCATTAATTACATAAATGCCAACCATGTACGTAGACAAGCCATGATGACCCCATGGGAGCCTGAATCCTCATCATTAATTACATAAATGCCATCCATGTAAGTAGACGGGCCATGATGACACCATGGGAGCCTGAATCCTCCTCATTAATTACATAAATGCCAACCATGTACGTAGACAAGCCATGATGACACCATGGGAGCCTGAATCCTCATCATTAATTACATAAATGCCATCCATGTACGTAGACGGGCCATGATGACACCATGGGAGCCTGAATCCTCATCATTAATTACATAAATGCCAACCATGTACGTAGGCCAGCCATGGAGACACCATGGGAGCCTGAATCCTCATCATTAATTACATACATGCCAACAATGTAGGTAGACAAGCCATGATGACACCATGGGAGCCTGAATCCTCATCATTTATTTTATGAGACATCCATGTACGTAGGCCAGCCATGATGACACCATGGGAGCCTGAATCCTCATCATTTCTTTTTCTTTGACATCCATGTACGTAGGCCAGCCATGATGACACCATGGGAGCCTGAATCCTCCTCATTAATTACATACATGCCATCCATGTACGTAGACGGGCCATGATGACACCATGGGAGCCTGAATCCTCATCATTTACTATTCCTTGACATCCATGTACGTAGGCCAGCCATGGAGACACCATGGGAGCCTGAATCCTCATCATTAATTACATAAATGCCAACCATGTACGTAGACAAGCCATGATGACACCATGGGAGCCTGAATCCTCCTCATTAATTACATAAATGCCAACCATGTACGTAGACAAGCCATGATGACACCATGGGAGCCTGAATCCTCATCATTAATTACATACATGCCATTCATGTACGTAGGCCAGCCATGGAGACACCATGGGAGCCTGAATCCTCATCATTTACTATTCCTTGACATCCATGTACGTAGGCCAGCCATGGAGACACCATGGGAGCCTGAATCCTCCTCATTAATTACATAAATGCCAACCATGTACGTAGACAAGCCATGATGACCCCATGGGAGCCTGAATCCTCATCATTAATTACATAAATGCCATCCATGTACGTAGACGGGCCATGATGACACCATGGGAGCCTGAATCCTTATCATTTACTATTCCTTGACATCCATGTACGTAGGCCAGCCATGGAGACACCATGGGAGCCTGAATCCTCATCATTAATTACATAAATGCCAACCATGTACGTAGACAAGCCATGATGACACCATGGGAGCCTGAATCCTCCTCATTAATTACATAAATGCCAACCATGTACGTAGACAAGCCATGATGACACCATGGGAGCCTGAATCCTCATCATTAATTACATACATGCCATCCATGTACGTAGACAGGCCATGATGACACCATGGGAGCCTGAATCCTCATCATTTACTATTCCTTGACATCCATGTACGTAGGCCAGCCATGGAGACACCATGGGAGCCTGAATCCTCCTCATTAACTACATAAATGCCAACCATGTACGTAGACAAGCCATGATGACACCATGGGAGCCTGAATCCTCATCATTTACTATTCCTTGACATCCATGTACGTAGGCCAGCCATGATGACACCAATGGAGCCTGAATCCTCCTCGTTAATTACATAAATGCCAACCATGTACGTAGACAAGCCATGATGACCCCATGGGAGCCTGAATCCTCATCATTTACTATTCCTTGACATCCATGTACGTAGACGGGCCATGATGACACCATGGGAGCCTGAATCCTCATCATTTACTATTCCTTGACATCCATGTACGTAGGCCAGCCATGATGACACCAATGGAGCCTGAATCCTCTTCATTTTCTTAATGAGAGGATTCAGGTTACATAAATGCCAACCATGTAGGTAGACAAGCCATGATGACACCATGGGAGCCTGAATCCTCATCATTTACTATTCCTTGACATCCATGTACGTAGGCCAGCCATGGAGACACCATGGGAGCCTGAATCCTCCTCATTAATTACATAAATGCCAACCATGTACGTAGACAAGCCATGATGACCCCATGGGAGCCTGAATCCTCATCATTAATTACATAAATGCCATCCATGTAAGTAGACGGGCCATGATGACACCATGGGAGCCTGAATCCTCCTCATTAATTACATAAATGCCAACCATGTACGTAGACAAGCCATGATGACACCATGGGAGCCTGAATCCTCATCATTAATTACATAAATGCCATCCATGTACGTAGACGGGCCATGATGACACCATGGGAGCCTGAATCCTCATCATTAATTACATAAATGCCATTCATGTACGTAGGCCAGCCATGGAGACACCATGGGAGCCTGAATCCTCATCATTAATTACATACATGCCAACAATGTAGGTAGACAAGCCATGATGACACCATGGGAGCCTGAATCCTCATCATTTATTTTATGAGACATCCATGTACGTAGGCCAGCCATGATGACACCATGGGAGCCTGAATCCTCATCATTTCTTTTTCTTTGACATCCATGTACGTAGGCCAGCCATGATGACACCATGGGAGCCTGAATCCTCCTCATTAATTACATACATGCCATCCATGTACGTACACGGGCCATGATGACACCATGGGAGCCTGAATCCTCCTCATTTACTATTCCTTGACATCCATGTACGTAGACGGGCCATGATGACACCATGGGAGCCTGAATCCTCATCATTTTTTTTTCTTTGACATCCATGTACATACGTAGGCCAGCCATGATGACACCAATGGAGCCTGAATCCTCATCATTAATTACATACATAAATGCCATGATCATCAATGACCCCATGGGAGCCTGAATCCTCATCATTAAATACATAAATGCCACGGTCCATGTACGTAGACGGGCCATGATGACACCAATGGAGCCTGAATCCTCATCATTAATTACATAAATGCCAACCATGTACATACACGGGCAATGATGACACCATGGGAGCCTGAATCCTCATCATTAATTACATAAATGCCAACCATGTACGTAGGCCAGCCATGATGACACTATGGGAGCCTGAATCCTCATCATTTTACACCAACACGTAGACGGGCCATAATGACACCACGGGAGCCTGAATCCTCATCATTTTTTTTTCTTTGACATCCATGTACGTAGGCCAGCCATGATGACACCATGGGAGCCTGAATCCTCATCATTTTTTTTCTGAGACATCCATGTACGTAGGCCAGCCATGATGACACCATGGGAGCCTGAATCCTCATCATTAAATACATACATGCCATCCATGTACGTAGACAGGCCATGATGACACCATGGGAGCCTGAATCCTCATCATTTACTATTCCTTGACATCCATGTACGTAGACGGGCCATGATGACACCATGGGAGCCTGAATCCTCATCATTTTTTTCTTTGACATCCATGTACATACGTAGGCCAGCCATGATGACACCAATGGAGCCTGAATCTCATCATTAATTACATACATGCCATCCATGTACGTAGACAGGCCATGACATCTGACACCATGGGAGCCTGAATCCTCATCATTTTATTCTTGACATCCATGTACGTAGACGGGCCATGATGACACCATGGAGCCTGAATCCTCATCATTTTTTCTTTGACATCCATGTACATACGTAGGCCAGCCATGATGACACCAATGGAGCCTGAATCCTCATCATTAATTACATACATAAATGCAACCATGTACATACACGGGCAATGATGACACCATGGAGCCTGAATCCTCATCATTAATTACATAAATGCAACCATGTACATACACGGGCAATGATGACACCATGGAGCCTGAATCCTCATCATTTTTTTTTCTTTGACATCCATGTACATACGTAGGCCAGCCATGATGACACCAATGGAGCCTGAATCCTCATCATTAATTACATACATGCCATCCATGTACGTAGACAGCCATGATGACCCATGGGAGCCTGAATCCTCATCATTTACTATTCCTTGACATCCATGTACGTAGACGGCCATGATGACACCATGGGAGCCTGAATCCTCATCATTTACTATTCCTTGACATCCATGTACGTAGCCAGCCATGATGACACCATGGGAGCCTGAATCCTCTCATTAATTAATTACATAAATGCCAATCCATGTACGTAGACAGCCATGATGACACCATGGGAGCCTGAATCCTCATCATTTACTATTCCTTGACATCCATGTACGTAGGCCAGCCATGAGACACCATGGGAGCCTGAATCCTCCTCATTAATTACATAAATGCCAACCATGTACGTAGACAGCCATGATGACACCATGGGAGCCTGAATCCTCTCATTAATTACATAAATGCCATCCATGTAGGGCCATGATGACACCATGGGAGCCTGAATCCTCCATCATTAATTACATAAATGCCATCCATGTACGTAGACAAGCCATGATGACACCATGGGAGCCTGAATCCTCATCATTAATTACATAAATGCCATCCATGTACGTAGACGGGCCATGATGACACCATGGGAGCCTGAATCCTCATCATTAATTACATAAATGCCATCATGTACGTAGGCCAGCCATGAGACACCATGGGAGCCTGAATCCTCATCATTAATTACATACATGCCAACATGTACGTAGACAGCCATGATGACACCATGGGAGCCTGAATCCTCATCATTTATTTTATGACATCCATGTACGTAGGCCAGCCATGATGACACCATGGGAGCCTGAATCCTCATCATTTCTTTTTCTTTGACATCCATGTACGTAGGCCAGCCATGATGACACCATGGGAGCCTGAATCCTCCTCATTAATTACATACATGCCATCCATGTACGTACACGGGCCATGATGACACCATGGGAGCCTGAATCCTCATCATTTACTATCCTTGACATCCATGTACGTAGACGGGCCATGATGACACCATGGGAGCCTGAATCCTCATCATTAATTACATAAATGCCAACCATGTACGTAGACAAGCCATGATGACACCATGGGAGCCTGAATCCTCATCATTAATTACATACAAATGCCATGTACGTAGACAGGCCATGATGACACCATGGGAGCCTGAATCCTCATCATTAATTACATATGCCACTCCATGTACGTAGACGGCCATGATGACACCATGGGAGCCTGAATCCTCATCATTAATTACATAATGCCAACCATGTACGTACGAGGCCATGATGACACCATGGGAGCCTGAATCCTCATCATTAATTACATAAATGCCATCCATGTACGTAGGCAGCCATGATGACACCATGGGAGCCTGAATCCTCATTAATTTTACATGCCCACACGTGACGGGCCATGATGACACCATGGGAGCCTGAATCCTCATCATTAATTACATTGCCATCCATGTACGTAGACAAGCCATGATGACACCATGGGAGCCTGAATCCTCATCATTAATTACATGACACCATGTACGTAGACAGCCATGATGACACCATGGGAGCCTGAATCCTCATCATTAATTACATACATGCCATCCATGTACGTAGACAGGCCATGATGACACCATGGGAGCCTGAATCCTCATCATTTACTATTCCTGACATCCATGTACGTAGACGGCCATGATGACACCATGGAGCCTGAATCCTCATCATTTTTTTTTCTTTGACATCCATGTACATACGTAGGCCAGCCATGATGACACCAATGGAGCC